>JAHUYU010001838.1:0-21693 GCA_030439765.1 Tripidium arundinaceum
ACACAAGTACCCCGGGAGGATATTAATCAGGCGGTTCTGCCACAAAAGGGGTCCTCTCCCTCCCCACTCTCATTTGCAAACTCTAATATGTCCTAGTTACCGCCGAGCTCTCCTCTCTCTCCTCTCCCCCTAACTTGTTTGGAACCAAAGTTTCCAACAATTGCTTTACATCCTAAAATGCAAAAGAGATGAGATATGCTACCATTGATGATTCTGACTAGAAAAATGTGTATGAAATAGTTGTCATGAATCGCTAGCTCAGAAAAGATCCAAGAGACGTTGAGTAGCCACTAGTGGAACATCCAAGATTTCACGGTACTTACATAACAGCTTGGTCAGACCAACTATTGTCACCATATCTTCAAAAGACCCTTCAATCATTCTAATACTGGGGAGCCAAGATATATATTACGATCTTCCCAATTTGTTGTATCTCTAGAAAATTTTCTCAATGCTGTTCTACTAGAATCAACAAGAAATGCTAAATCATATCTGACCAGCACTACAGAGAGGAAAACCAGAAGTGAATTCACAAACTTCACTGCTTTAGGTGCCTTTCTTGTTTGCATAAGAATCTAGTTGTTCAAATAAGACTCTAAATATGCTAGGCATCCAAGTACCCATAGTCTGGAGAGGATAGATTTCCACTAGTGTGTTGACAATGGAGAATGCAGAATCTTGGGTGCTGCGTTGTGAAGCTAGTTTGTGAAATATCAGTATGATTTTTTGCAGTTGACCCGATTGTTCTAGCATATCTAGGAACTTTTGAATCAACTCTTCCAGCAAACAATTAAAGGTTGGGATGCAATGTCGTATGCTCCATCTCGTAGCATGCATACCATCTAAGAGTTCCCTTACAATTCTCCTTTGAATAACACCTAACATATTTGACCCAGTCATCTTCAAATAACCTAATATTTGTGCAAGTCTGCAGCACGGAAATGACCACCTCACATATTTCGGTGTTGTCATCAGGACCCCTAACCAAGTTGTGGCATATGCCCATGGTCTCAGCAATTGTAGTTAAGGATCTTAGTGCAGCCACAATGACAATAGATGGCGTAGTGCCAACCCTTGCAGCACGGTGGTCTACACGCAGAACATTAAGAAAGTCATTAAGATGTGCATTAAATGGGCCCAGCCCTAATGATTCTCAATATATAACCAGAGGTTATCAAAAGTTGCTGTACGGAGTGTATCACCGTCTTCCCCAGCAATGTTAAGACTTGGGTCCCCGACAAAGGAAAAGAACCATGGAATCCAGCTGCTGATATCTGGATCGAAAACAACAGGCATCTAGATGTCCATATCTGCACTGGAGACATCAGGCTGTTGAATCGAGCCAAGTGAATAGAAGATTCTGCAGTAGAGGCTAGGACACTGCATTTTGAGAAGGCCTGTTATGGTTGCGGTGGCTTGGAGGGAGGAAGATACCCTGTGGAGATGGGCGACAAACATATCAACACAATATCGGAGGCCATCTCCATCAGCGGCAGAGTACACAGTGTCGCGGAAATGAGAGAAGAGGGACAAAGCGGCGATGAGGAGAGTTTTAGTTTTGGGCGGTCCCAGTGGTTGACACTCTCATGGCTAGAGGCGGCGGTGTCAAGATGGGTCACGATTTCTTGGAGGATTGATCTCCAGTTTGCTGGGAAGTCGAATGCGGCAGTGGCGGAGAGCTCGGCCTGTACTTGGACAGGTGCCACGAAGAGGACATCCAGTAGGCGGGCCCTGGTGATAGAGCAATCAATTGCTGGGAGGTGGTCGTCCGAACCGTCAGGCCTGGGCCATCGGCGGTGGATGAGATCTTTCAAGTGGCTCGAAGCGGCGAGGCCGATTTTGTCACTGTAGTGGCGCGAGGCGGCGATGGGGAGGAGCGCCTGCACGAAATCAGGTTCAGCGATGGAGGATGCAAGCGAGCGCTCGGCTGCATGGCATGTGTTGTAGTCGCATTGCAGCGACGTGTCTAACATCGAGGAAAGAGTTACTAGAATTTGAGCCTCTTTTTTGTGCATTATTATTCAGAAACTCAAATCACTTCCTTTTCTTTTAGAGTTTGTCTATACGGTGCTTGAGTGTTCCGACACTTGATTTACTGTTCATCTTCTTCCTCGCCCCTGCCGCCAACCCCACCGCAGTCGCGCTACGGTTTCGCCGGGGCCTGCGGAGCCCCGGTGAAACCCTAGCGCGGCCGCGGCGGCCTCCTCCTTCCCCTCCTCGATCTCCGGCTTCCGCAACGAGCTTCGGCCATGGTGCCCCCGTCCTAACCTGACCGGGCATCCTCCACCGCCGCTAGGGCCCGGCGCCTAACCGCTCAGCTGCCATCCCTATCGCCTGGCCGGCCTGCCTCCCTGGAGCCCCCCTTCTAAGGCCGCCGGACTTGGAGAAGATGAACAGTGAGAGGCGATCTGTAGGCATCGGTGGTGGATCTATCGGCCAGGAAGAATCGAGCGCGGGCAGCTCGAGAAACACTCGAGTGCCATATAGCTTTACCGTTCTTTTATCGGTACCAGATAAGATGTGGCTGTCAGACCGCTCGGGCCCTTTTCTGCTGCGTCTCACTTGTCTCGCTAGTCCTAGCAGTAATGACAGCAGCCAGCCCTAGCAAATCCAGCAAACAATGGACTCGAATCCACCGCCGGAGAATCAAGGTTTTAAATCTCCGGCTATAGCTTCCGCTATCTCCGGCTATAGCTGTTTAAGAAGGATTTTGCTAGTCTTTTCATGTACAATTTAGCTCTTAGCTGTCGCTATAGATAGCTAAATGTCTTATCCGGCTATTTAAAACACTGTAGAGAATCCTTCAAGCTAGGGATGAAAACAGGACGGATATTTCCTGATATCCGTCCGTCCTAAAAGGGTCAAAATACTATTTGGATAGTCCGTATCTGAATCCGAACATTTAATATCCGATCGTATCCGAATCCGAATACTCAAAAATGAGATTTCTAATATGTATATGAGATAAATATCAATATCCGAATGATCCGTATTCGGTTCTAATATCCGATAAAAAATATGGGATATAATACGGAATATGGGACGTAACACAGGATCATTATATCCGTCTGTATCCGATCTGATTTCATCCCTACTCCGAGCGGATGCCGAGCATGGGGACTAGGGGGCTTCTCTTGCTTCCACATGGAGGACCCGATGCGGCCTCCCATGCACCACTCTGATCTCCATGATGCCATCTCGATCGATGAGTTCATTAAGGGATTCTACACAGAGGCCCAGCGGCGGCTGCCCCTGTACAAGATTCCGGAGCTCGTCGACTGCATCTGCCCGGGCGGCGGCCACTGCATCGGCCTTGCCGACGCCGTCACCAACATCATCCTCAATGCCGTCGGCCTCCTCGTCCACAATGGAGGTGCTCACCTCCGACATCTTGGAAATCGGGACACTTTTAACCCTGCAATGGCCGCCGTCCTGCCACCTGTCAACGTGGAGTTCTGGTGCCGTCCCAGTCAAGACGAAGACGCCGGATGTGCCAGTTTCACAGGTGGCGCATTGAAACTTCACACCTGGATTGGGGAACGCCGCCGCTACGCCCAAATCACCATCGTCGTCCATGACAAAGATCACGGCCACTCAAGGTTTCCTCCACATCTCCAACTTGGAGCAACGAGGTTCAGACAAAGAGAAGCTAGCCAAGTGCCTGGATCAGGTGCGTGTGCCTTGGCCTCACACAGTTGATTTTGATGCCTCCCCACCATGCGAGCACACAATGTCCCTAAAGCTGTGTCTGCGTGACACCATCCATGCCTTTTACATCAAGGCACTTGCCATAATGCCCCAGGGAATTTCAAACGGTCACTTCCTTTGCTCTCTTCTTATGGCTGGACATTGTTACGGACACTTTGACCATGTGACTAGCATCATTCTCAACATCTTGTGGTACAGTGTCGCCTTCCCGTTCTCAAATCTTGGTGAAGACAACTTCCCGTTCTCAAATCCTGGTGGAGACCAGTTACCAGAGGGCATCCTTGACACTAGAATCATGTCTCGTCTGGAGTCCCGCTCCCTTAATGGCCTTGTTACCATTGCACGTTCCGCCATGCTCTCGGACCATCAAGCCTTGGAGCTCCTTAACTCTTGTGACTGCAACATCACTAGCTTCGATCGCATCATCATTCGTGAGGATACTTTTCTTCTTGCGGCCAAGGCTGCCAAGCACCCCCAGTATGCTGCGTTTGGATCATTCTTTGGGTGTTTTGAGCGTGCCAGGCATATGCTTTTCCTGCTAGGAGAGCGAGATGGTGGCAGGATCTCTTATGCTTGTTGGCTAAAGGCATGCATGGAGCTCGGAACAGGTCTCACATTATCCTCTGAAGTGCTAGCAGTAAAGACCTACTTGTCCATGCGTGCCTCAATCGTGGTGTCAAGAAATCAGACGGCCTCCAAGGACAAGCTGATCTTTGTTCGAGCCAAGCTAGATGAATTGCTATACAAATACTGCTACCAGCACCCTTGGCAATGATCTTCCTCCCTCCTTTATCTAGAAAGCTCTTCTATGTAGTTTTGTGCATGCTCTGCCTTTCCAAATGTTCTATCCAATTCTCTTGTGCCCATTGCCCTGTCTTTGGTCAGTGCTTTGTGGTGATTAGTTCTTACTAGTTAATGGTTGCTCGTTAGTAGTGTACTACTAACTAACGGAATATGTTTCATGTAAGACATAATCTGCTGCTGATCTCTCTCTGATTTCCTGTGCAGTAGAGTTGGCTTTTGGTCAATTCCCTACTGTCCTTAGTTGCTGTGGAGGTATGGCAATAGGCCAACCTTGCAGTGGCTTTCATGAGCCATGTATCTAGGTAGTGGGCTGAGATCAGCCATGTAGTACTGAGTACCTTAAGGAGTAGGTAGTTGGTGTACTCACCATGACATAGTGTACCTGATAGAGGTACTAGCTGTTGAATAAATACTAGACCAACGCAAGCAATGGAATTCAGTACAGGTTAGCCAATGAATTAAAAATAACTGCTAAAACTTGAATATAAGGATGCATTATTAGTAATGTTTCTCTGCAGACGCAATAAACCAGCAAGCCAAATAAGCCTGGCATCATCCTTGGAGTCTTTTATTTTCCTCCTGTCGGGTAAGTCTTGCTGAGTACAATTGAGTACTCAGGGTTTTTTTTTCCCTGTTGCAGGTTGGCAGGCGGGTGCCAACTGATTTTTGTGTGTGGAAACCTCCTGGTGGGCTCAGAGGGGAATTCCCTTGCGCTGCGATCGTAGTTTTAATTTCCACTCTCACTAAATGATTTCATAAAGAAAAATTAATAACCTGCTAGCATGTTATGTATAGAAATGTTCATCATGCTAATGATCACCATGATATCAATTAAATCTTTACTCATGCTATAACTCTGATTACATGTTTATTTTTCGCTGCAAGATCAAAGTCATAACCATGCCATGTATAAACTTTCTTGCATGGTAATTGATTAAACTCCAATATGCGCAAAATATGTAATACTCTGATGTTGTAATTAAGTGATGTAAGAAATGATTAATAATGTTGTAAGCTTTATCCACTCATTATGCGACCCTGATGAAAAATGTGGATTTCCGAGTTCTCCCGCTGGGTGTGCTCGACGGAACAGTCTGGTCTATGCTCTCCTTGGGGTACTTAGTGTCTAATGGAAAGACAAGTACTCCCGGGAGGATATTAATCAGGCGGTTCTGCCACAAAAGGGGTCCTCTCCCTCCCCACTCTCATTTGCAAACTCTAATATGTCCTAGTTACCGCCGAGCTCTCCTCTCTCTCCTCTCCCCCTAACTTGTTTGGAACCAAAGTTTCCAACAATTGCTTTACATCCTAAAATGCAAAAGAGATGAGATATGCTACCATTGATGATTCTGACTAGAAAAATGTGTATGAAATAGTTGTCATGAATCGCTAGCTCAGAAAAGATCCAAGAGACGTTGAGTAGCCACTAGTGGAACATCCAAGATTTCACGGTACTTACATAACAGCTTGGTCAGACCAACTATTGTCACCATATCTTCAAAAGACCCTTCAATCATTCTAATACTGGGGAGCCAAGATATATATTACGATCTTCCCAATTTGTTGTATCTCTAGAAAATTTTCTCAATGCTGTTCTACTAGAATCAACAAGAAATGCTAAATCATATCTGACCAGCACTACAGAGAGGAAAACCAGAAGTGAATTCACAAACTTCACTGCTTTAGGTGCCTTTCTTGTTTGCATAAGAATCTAGTTGTTCAAATAAGACTCTAAATATGCTAGGCATCCAAGTACCCATAGTCTGGAGAGGATAGATTTCCACTAGTGTGTTGACAATGGAGAATGCAGAATCTTGGGTGCTGCGTTGTGAAGCTAGTTTGTGAAATATCAGTATGATTTTTTGCAGTTGACCCGATTGTTCTAGCATATCTAGGAACTTTTGAATCAACTCTTCCAGCAAACAATTAAAGGTTGGGATGCAATGTCGTATGCTCCATCTCGTAGCATGCATACCATCTAAGAGTTCCCTTACAATTCTCCTTTGAATAACACCTAACATATTTGACCCAGTCATCTTCAAATAACCTAATATTTGTGCAAGTCTGCAGCACGGAAATGACCACCTCACATATTTCGGTGTTGTCATCAGGACCCCTAACCAAGTTGTGGCATATGCCCATGGTCTCAGCAATTGTAGTTAAGGATCTTAGTGCAGCCACAATGACAATAGATGGCGTAGTGCCAACCCTTGCAGCACGGTGGTCTACACGCAGAACATTAAGAAAGTCATTAAGATGTGCATTAAATGGGCCCAGCCCTAATGATTCTCAATATATAACCAGAGGTTATCAAAAGTTGCTGTACGGAGTGTATCACCGTCTTCCCCAGCAATGTTAAGACTTGGGTCCCCGACAAAGGAAAAGAACCATGGAATCCAGCTGCTGATATCTGGATCGAAAACAACAGGCATCTAGATGTCCATATCTGCACTGGAGACATCAGGCTGTTGAATCGAGCCAAGTGAATAGAAGATTCTGCAGTAGAGGCTAGGACACTGCATTTTGAGAAGGCCTGTTATGGTTGCGGTGGCTTGGAGGGAGGAAGATACCCTGTGGAGATGGGCGACAAACATATCAACACAATATCGGAGGCCATCTCCATCAGCGGCAGAGTACACAGTGTCGCGGAAATGAGAGAAGAGGGACAAAGCGGCGATGAGGAGAGTTTTAGTTTTGGGCGGTCCCAGTGGTTGACACTCTCATGGCTAGAGGCGGCGGTGTCAAGATGGGTCACGATTTCTTGGAGGATTGATCTCCAGTTTGCTGGGAAGTCGAATGCGGCAGTGGCGGAGAGCTCGGCCTGTACTTGGACAGGTGCCACGAAGAGGACATCCAGTAGGCGGGCCCTGGTGATAGAGCAATCAATTGCTGGGAGGTGGTCGTCCGAACCGTCAGGCCTGGGCCATCGGCGGTGGATGAGATCTTTCAAGTGGCTCGAAGCGGCGAGGCCGATTTTGTCACTGTAGTGGCGCGAGGCGGCGATGGGGAGGAGCGCCTGCACGAAATCAGGTTCAGCGATGGAGGATGCAAGCGAGCGCTCGGCTGCATGGCATGTGTTGTAGTCGCATTGCAGCGACGTGTCTAACATCGAGGAAAGAGTTACTAGAATTTGAGCCTCTTTTTTGTGCATTATTATTCAGAAACTCAAATCACTTCCTTTTCTTTTAGAGTTTGTCTATACGGTGCTTGAGTGTTCCGACACTTGATTTACTGTTCATCTTCTTCCTCGCACCCGCGCTCATCCAGCTGCCCAATGTTGACGATGCTTGAATGCAGCTGCGGGATGTAATACACATCCGTCAGTGCACAGTGCTCGCCGTTCTAGCACCGGAAGATGACGGTGCCACGGCCTCGAATCTCCACCTTCAAGCCGTCCCCGAACCTCACCGACCCCGTCACGCCGCCGTCGAGCTCGGAGAAGGTCGCCTTGGAGCTGGTCATGTGGTTGCTGGCACCTGAGCCCAAGTACCACCTCTGCTCCATCTCGCCGCCCACACGTCCGAGATGGACTTGGGCGCGCGGCTCATCGAGATCGATGGCCTGCGATGCCTTCCCCTGCTCCGCAACCACCACCTCCTCTGCTTTCTCCTCTGCCTCGACGTCGTGCAGCGCACAGAATGTCGCCATTAGGAGAGTTGGCTCGTCGTCGTCCACCTGCGCCAGGTGAGCCTCAGCCTTCTTCTCCTTCTTGGTTGGGCACTCCTTTGCCCAGTGGCCTGTCTTCCCGCAGCGACGACAGGCGTTGGGGTCGACCTCCTCATCCTCCTCCTCCTTCTTCTTCTTCTTCTTGGAGCCTCGCCGCGGCGCTTGCCGTCGCCGCCGCGGCTGGAGGAGCCTTCCCAGGACCACCTCTCCTTCATCCGAGCAGTCCACTCCTCCTCGGTCAGCAGCAACTTACCGCCGGCCGGTGTCGCAGTCGCTTCTGCGCGGTCGTCCACCGCCCGCAAGCGCCCAGTCACATCCTCGATCGTGAGGGTGGACATGTCGATCAACGTCTCGATGGAGAGCGCGAACTGGGTGTACTTGGGCGGCACGACGCGCAAATACTTGGCGACTGCCTCCTCGTCGTCGATGGTGACGCCGTGCGCCACCAGCTGACTGACTAGCGACTGCAGCCTGAGGGCGAAATCCTCCACCGTCTCCCCGTCACGGAACGCCAGCGTGTCGTACTCCCGCCGCAGCTGCTGCACCTTCGCCTTCTTCGTGCGATCAGACCCGATGCGCATGGCCTTAAGGGCGTCCCAAGCTTCCTTGGCGGAGTCCTTCGACCCCAGTGGCTCCCGGTACTCCGGAGGCACGGCGGACAGGATTGCCTCCAGCGCCGAGCAGTCTTCTTCCTTGTCCTTGGTGCCCTGGTCGATGGCCTTCCAAAGCCGTCGGGCTCTGAGCTTGACCTTTGTGGTCACCACCCACTCGCCGTAGTTTGTGCGGGTGAGGACTGGCCAGTTAGCCCTGCTAATGTCCCGCACGATCCTCTGCACGGGTGCCTCCTGGTGCACTGGTGGTGGCGGAGGCGGCGGATGTGCCCCTCCACCCTGCCCCGCCACCGTCTTCGCAGCATCGCCGTCCATTGCCGGTGATTAGCCGCACGACAGCCTCGGCTCCGATACCACTTGTTGGCACACGAATCACCTGCATAGGTAAGCAACTAGCTTACCAGCACATTCACACACACACACCACGGCTGGAGGTAGAAGAAGAGGGATGAGCACAGCACACACACACAGATGAGTTGCAGCTCTGCTGCCTGAAACTGCTATTTGAATGTGGCAACCTGTACTGAATTCCATTGCTTGCGTTGGTCTAGTATTTATTCAACAGCTAGTACCTCTATCAGGTACACTATGTCATGGTGAGTACACCAACTACCTACTCCTTAAGGTACTCAGTACTACATGGCTGATCTCAGCCCACTACCTAGATACATGGCTCATGAAAGCCACTGCAAGGTTGGCCTATTGCCATACCTCCACAGCAACTAAGGACAGTAGGGAATTGACCAAAAGCCAACTCTACTGCACAGGAAATCAGAGAGAGATCAGCAGCAGATTATGTCTTACATGAAACATATTCCGTTAGTTAGTAGTACACTACTAACGAGCAACCATTAACTAGTAAGAACTAATCACCACAAAGCACTGACCAAAGACAGGGCAATGGGCACAAGAGAATTGGATAGAACATTTGGAAAGGCAGAGCATGCACAAAACTACATAGAAGAGCTTTCTAGATAAAGGAGGGAGGAAGATCATTGCCAAGGGTGCTGGTAGCAGTATTTGTATAGCAATTCATCTAGCTTGGCTCGAACAAAGATCAGCTTGTCCTTGGAGGCCGTCTGATTTCTTGACACCACGATTGAGGCACGCATGGACAAGTAGGTCTTTACTGCTAGCACTTCAGAGGATAATGTGAGACCTGTTCCGAGCTCCATGCATGCCTTTACCAACAAGCATAAGAGATCCTGCCACCATCTCGCTCTCCTAGCAGGAAAAGCATATGCCTGGCACGCTCAAAACACCCAAAGAATGATCCAAACGCAGCATACTGGGGGTGCTTGGCAGCCTTGGCCGCAAGAAGAAAAGTATCCTCACGAATGATGATGCGATCGAAGCTAGTGATGTTGCAGTCACAAGAGTTAAGGAGCTCCAAGGCTTGATGGTCCGAGAGCATGGCGGAACGTGCAATGGTAACAAGGCCATTAAGGGAGCGGGACTCCAGACGAGACATGATTCTAGTGTCAAGGATGCCCTCTGGTAACTGGTCTCCACCAGGATTTGAGAACGGGAAGTTGTCTTCACCAAGATTTGAGAACGGGAAGGCGACACTGTACCACAAGATGTTGAGAATGATGCTAGTCACATGGTCAAAGTGTCCGTAACAATGTCCAGCCATAAGAAGAGAGCAAAGGAAGTGACCGTTTGAAATTCCCTGGGGCATTATGGCAAGTGCCTTGATGTAAAAGGCATGGATGGTGTCACGCAGACACAGCTTTAGGGACATTGTGTGCTCGCATGGTGGGGAGGCATCAAAATCAACTGTGTGAGGCCAAGGCACACGCACCTGATCCAGGCACTTGGCTAGCTTCTCTTTGTCTGAACCTCGTTGCTCCAAGTTGGAGATGTGGAGGAAACCTTGAGTGGCCGTGATCTTTGTCATGGACGACGATGGTGATTTGGGCGTAGCGGCGGCGTTCCCCAATCCAGGTGTGAAGTTTCAATGCGCCACCTGTGAAACTGGCACATCCGGCGTCTTCGTCTTGACTGGGACGGCACCAGAACTCCACGTTGACAGGTGGCAGGACGGCGGCCATTGCAGGGTTAAAAGTGTCCCGATTTCCAAGATGTCGGAGGTGAGCACCTCCATTGTGGACGAGGAGGCCGACGGCATTGAGGATGATGTTGGTGACGGCGTCGGCAAGGCCGATGCAGTGGCCGCCGCCCGGGCAGATGCAGTCGACGAGCTCCGGAATCTTGTACAGGGGCAGCCGCCGCTGGGCCTCTGTGTAGAATCCCTTAATGAACTCATCGATCGAGATGGCATCATGGAGATCAGAGTGGTGCATGGGAGGCCGCATCGGGTCCTCCATGTGGAAGCAAGAGAAGCCCCCTAGTCCCCATGCTCGGCATCCGCTCGGAGTAGGGATGAAATCAGATCGGATACAGACGGATATAATGATCCTGTGTTACGTCCCATATTCCGTATTATATCCCATATTTTTTATCGGATATTAGAACCGAATACGGATCATTCGGATATTGATATTTATCTCATATACATATTAGAAATCTCATTTTTGAGTATTCGGATTCGGATACGATCGGATATTAAATGTTCGGATTCAGATACGGACTATCCAAATAGTATTTTGACCCTTTTAGGACGGACGGATATCAGGAAATATCCGTCCTGTTTTCATCCCTAGCTTGAAGGATTCTCTACAGTGTTTTAAATAGCCGGATAAGACATTTAGCTATCTATAGCGACAGCTAAGAGCTAAATTGTACATGAAAAGACTAGCAAAATCCTTCTTAAACAGCTATAGCCGGAGATAGCGGAAGCTATAGCCGGAGATTTAAAACCTTGATTCTCCGGCGGTGGATTCGAGTCCATTGTTTGCTGGATTTGCTAGGGCTGGCTGCTGTCATTACTGCTAGGACTAGCGAGACAAGTGAGACGCAGCAGAAAAGGGCCCGAGCGGTCTGACAGCCACATCTTATCTGGTACCGATAAAAGAACGGTAAAGCTATATGGCACTCGAGTGTTTCTCGAGCTGCCCGCGCTCGATTCTTCCTGGCCGATAGATCCACCACCGATGCCTACAGATCGCCTCTCACTGTTCATCTTCTCCAAGTCCGGCGGCCTTAGAAGGGGGGCTCCAGGGAGGCAGGCCGGCCAGGCGATAGGGATGGCAGCTGAGCGGTTAGGCGCCGGGCCCTAGCGGCGGTGGAGGATGCCCGGTCAGGTTAGGACGGGGGCACCATGGCCGAAGCTCGTTGCGGAAGCCGGAGATCGAGGAGGGGAAGGAGGAGGCCGCCGCGGCCGCGCTAGGGTTTCACCGGGGCTCCGCAGGCCCCGGCGAAACCGTAGCGCGACTGCGGTGGGGTTGGCGGCAGGGGCGAGGAAGAAGATGAACAGTAAATCAAGTGTCGGAACACTCAAGCACCGTATAGACAAACTCTAAAAGAAAAGGAAGTGATTTGAGTTTCTGAATAATAATGCACAAAAAAGAGGCTCAAATTCTAGTAACTCTTTCCTCGATGTTAGACACGTCGCTGCAATGCGACTACAACACATGCCATGCAGCCGAGCGCTCGCTTGCATCCTCCATCGCTGAACCTGATTTCGTGCAGGCGCTCCTCCCCATCGCCGCCTCGCGCCACTACAGTGACAAAATCGGCCTCGCCGCTTCGAGCCACTTGAAAGATCTCATCCACCGCCGATGGCCCAGGCCTGACGGTTCGGACGACCACCTCCCAGCAATTGATTGCTCTATCACCAGGGCCCGCCTACTGGATGTCCTCTTCGTGGCACCTGTCCAAGTACAGTGTCGCCTTCCCGTTCTCAAATCTTGGTGAAGACAACTTCCCGTTCTCAAATCCTGGTGGAGACCAGTTACCAGAGGGCATCCTTGACACTAGAATCATGTCTCGTCTGGAGTCCCGCTCCCTTAATGGCCTTGTTACCATTGCACGTTCCGCCATGCTCTCGGACCATCAAGCCTTGGAGCTCCTTAACTCTTGTGACTGCAACATCACTAGCTTCGATCGCATCATCATTCGTGAGGATACTTTTCTTCTTGCGGCCAAGGCTGCCAAGCACCCCCAGTATGCTGCGTTTGGATCATTCTTTGGGTGTTTTGAGCGTGCCAGGCATATGCTTTTCCTGCTAGGAGAGCGAGATGGTGGCAGGATCTCTTATGCTTGTTGGCTAAAGGCATGCATGGAGCTCGGAACAGGTCTCACATTATCCTCTGAAGTGCTAGCAGTAAAGACCTACTTGTCCATGCGTGCCTCAATCGTGGTGTCAAGAAATCAGACGGCCTCCAAGGACAAGCTGATCTTTGTTCGAGCCAAGCTAGATGAATTGCTATACAAATACTGCTACCAGCACCCTTGGCAATGATCTTCCTCCCTCCTTTATCTAGAAAGCTCTTCTATGTAGTTTTGTGCATGCTCTGCCTTTCCAAATGTTCTATCCAATTCTCTTGTGCCCATTGCCCTGTCTTTGGTCAGTGCTTTGTGGTGATTAGTTCTTACTAGTTAATGGTTGCTCGTTAGTAGTGTACTACTAACTAACGGAATATGTTTCATGTAAGACATAATCTGCTGCTGATCTCTCTCTGATTTCCTGTGCAGTAGAGTTGGCTTTTGGTCAATTCCCTACTGTCCTTAGTTGCTGTGGAGGTATGGCAATAGGCCAACCTTGCAGTGGCTTTCATGAGCCATGTATCTAGGTAGTGGGCTGAGATCAGCCATGTAGTACTGAGTACCTTAAGGAGTAGGTAGTTGGTGTACCCACCATGACATAGTGTACCTGATAGAGGTACTAGCTGTTGAATAAATACTAGACCAACGCAAGCAATGGAATTCAGTACAGGTTGCCACATTCAAATAGCAGTTTCAGGCAGCAGAGCTGCAACTCATCTGTGTGTGTGTGCTGTGCTCATCCCTCTTCTTCTACCTCCAGCCGTGGTGTGTGTGTGTGAATGTGCTGGTAAGCTAGTTGCTTACCTATGCAGGTGATTCGTGTGCCAACAAGTGGTATCGGAGCCGAGGCTGTCGTGCGGCTAATCACCGGCAATGGACGGCGATGCTGCGAAGACGGTGGCGGGGCAGGGTGGAGGGGCACATCCGCCGCCTCCGCCACCACCAGTGCACCAGGAGGCACCCGTGCAGAGGATCGTGCGGGACATTAGCAGGGCTAACTGGCCAGTCCTCACCCGCACAAACTACGGCGAGTGGGTGGTGACCACAAAGGTCAAGCTCAGAGCCCGACGGCTTTGGAAGGCCATCGACCAGGGCACCAAGGACAAGGAAGAAGACTGCTCGGCGCTGGAGGCAATCCTGTCCGCCGTGCCTCCGGAGTACCGGGAGCCACTGGGGTCGAAGGACTCCGCCAAGGAAGCTTGGGACGCCCTTAAGGCCATGCGCATCGGGTCTGATCGCACGAAGAAGGCGAAGGTGCAGCAGCTGCGGCGGGAGTACGACACGCTGGCGTTCCGTGACGGGGAGACGGTGGAGGATTTCGCCCTCAGGCTGCAGTCGCTAGTCAGTCAGCTGGTGGCGCACGGCGTCACCATCGACGACGAGGAGGCAGTCGCCAAGTATTTGCGCGTCGTGCCGCCCAAGTACACCCAGTTCGCGCTCTCCATCGAGACGTTGATCGACATGTCCACCCTCACGATCGAGGATGTGACTGGGCGCTTGCGGGCGGTGGACGACCGCGCAGAAGCGACTGCGACACCGGCCGGCGGTAAGTTGCTGCTGACCGAGGAGGAGTGGACTGCTCGGATGAAGGAGAGGTGGTCCTGGGAAGGCTCCTCCAGCCGCGGCGGCGACGGCAAGCGCCGCGGCGAGGCTCCAAGAAGAAGAAGAAGAAGGAGGAGGAGGATGAGGAGGTCGACCCCAACGCCTGTCGTCGCTGCGGGAAGACAGGCCACTGGGCAAAGGAGTGCCCAACCAAGAAGGAGAAGAAGGCTGAGGCTCACCTGGCGCAGGTGGACGACGACGAGCCAACTCTCCTAATGGCGACATTCTGTGCGCTGCACGACGTCGAGGCAGAGGAGAAAGCAGAGGAGGTGGTGGTTGCGGAGCAGGGGAAGGCATCGCAGGCCATCGATCTCGATGAGCCGCGCGCCCAAGTCCATCTCGGACGTGTGGGCGGCGAGATGGAGCAGAGGTGGTACTTGGGCTCAGGTGCCAGCAACCACATGACCAGCTCCAAGGCGACCTTCTCCGAGCTCGACGGCGGCGTGACGGGGTCGGTGAGGTTCGGGGACGGCTTGAAGGTGGAGATTCGAGGCCGTGGCACCGTCATCTTCCGGTGCTAGAACGGCGAGCACTGTGCACTGACGGATGTGTATTACATCCCGCAGCTGCATTCAAGCATCGTCAACATTGGGCAGCTGGATGAGCGCGGGTGCGAGGTGCTGATCGAGAGCGGGATCTTGAGGATTCGCGATCAGGAGCGGCGTCTTCTCGCCAAGGTAAAACGCTCCCGTAATCGACTGTACCTGCTCGACTTGAAGGTAGAGCAGCCGATCTGTTTGGCGGCGCAGTGCACGGAGGGGCCGTGGCTGTGGCACGCCCGCTTCGGCCATCTCAGCTTCGATGCGCTCGGTCGACTGGAGAAGATGGTCTGTGGGCTGCCCCACATCGAGCACGCAAGCGAGCTGTGTGACAGCTGCCTAGCCGGGAAGTAGAGGAGGCTACCATTCCCAAAGGCGGCCAAGTATCACGCGCCGGACGACCTCGAGGTCGTCCACGGCGACCTCTGCGGGCCAATCACGCCGGCCACGCACGGCGGGCGGCGGTATTTCCTTCTACTCGTGGATGATTGCAGTCGCTACATGTGGCCGCAACTCCTGACGAGCAAGGACGAGGTGATGGAGGCAATCAAGAGGTTCCAGGTGCGGGCGAAGGCAGAGTCCGGGAAGAAGCCGCACGTGCTGAGGACAGATCGCGGCGGCGAATTCACTTCTGTGGAGTTTGCTGCGTACTGCGCGGATCAGGGAGTGGTGTGACACCACACCGCGCCGTACTCACCGCAGCAAAATGGCGTGGTGGAGTGGCAGAACCAGACGGTGATCGGCATGGCTCCATCCATGCTGAAGGCCAAGAGCATGCCGACAGAGTTCTGGGGTGAGGCGGTGACCACGGCGGTGTTCATCCTCAATCGCGCGCCCACAAAGGCCCTCAAGGGCGTGACGTCGTTCGAAGCATGGTACGGGCACAAGCCGGACGTGTCCTTCCTCAGGATGTTCGGCTGCATCGGCCACGTCAAAAAGACGAAGCCATTCCTCACCAAGCTGGAAGACAGGAGCACGCCGATGGTGCTCCTAGGCTACGAGGAGGGCACCAAGGCGTATCGGCTCTACGACCCGCGCGGAGGCAAGGTGGTGGTCTCGCGCGATGTCATGTTCGATGAGAAGGCCGCCTGGGACTAGGAGGGTCCGGGCACAGGGGAAGCTAGCGGCTTCAGCAGCACCTTCGTCGTCGAGCACTTAGTATCCACGGTGGTGGAAACGCTAGAGAGGAGGTGCCAACCATCCAGCAGCAGAGCCGACCACTTCAGAGGGGGTGCCAAGCACTCCGCCAGTGGATCCAAGCACTCCAACAGTGGATCTGGCCACTCCAGCAGTGGAGCCGACCACTCCAGGAGTGGTGCCGAGCAGTCCAGAAGCGGTGCCAACCACTTCGGCAGAACGGGGACCACCGATCGAGTTCAGCTCTGCTGCCTGAAACTGCTATTTGAATGTGGCAACCTGTACTGAATTCCATTGCTTGCGTTGGTCTAGTATTTATTCAACAGCTAGTACCTCTATCAGGTACACTATGTCATGGTGAGTACACCAACTACCTACTCCTTAAGGTACTCAGTACTACATGGCTGATCTCAGCCCACTACCTAGATACATGGCTCATGAAAGCCACTGCAAGGTTGGCCTATTGCCATACCTCCACAGCAACTAAGGACAGTAGGGAATTGACCAAAAGCCAACTCTACTGCACAGGAAATCAGAGAGAGATCAGCAGCAGATTATGTCTTACATGAAACATATTCCGTTAGTTAGTAGTACACTACTAACGAGCAACCATTAACTAGTAAGAACTAATCACCACAAAGCACTGACCAAAGACAGGGCAATGGGCACAAGAGAATTGGATAGAACATTTGGAAAGGCAGAGCATGCACAAAACTACATAGAAGAGCTTTCTAGATAAAGGAGGGAGGAAGATCATTGCCAAGGGTGCTGGTAGCAGTATTTGTATAGCAATTCATCTAGCTTGGCTCGAACAAAGATCAGCTTGTCCTTGGAGGCCGTCTGATTTCTTGACACCACGATTGAGGCACGCATGGACAAGTAGGTCTTTACTGCTAGCACTTCAGAGGATAATGTGAGACCTGTTCCGAGCTCCATGCATGCCTTTAGCCAACAAGCATAAGAGATCCTGCCACCATCTCGCTCTCCTAGCAGGAAAAGCATATGCCTGGCACGCTCAAAACACCCAAAGAATGATCCAAACGCAGCATACTGGGGGTGCTTGGCAGCCTTGGCCGCAAGAAGAAAAGTATCCTCACGAATGATGATGCGATCGAAGCTAGTGATGTTGCAGTCACAAGAGTTAAGGAGCTCCAAGGCTTGATGGTCCGAGAGCATGGCGGAACGTGCAATGGTAACAAGGCCATTAAGGGAGCGGGACTCCAGACGAGACATGATTCTAGTGTCAAGGATGCCCTCTGGTAACTGGTCTCCACCAGGATTTGAGAACGGGAAGTTGTCTTCACCAAGATTTGAGAACGGGAAGGCGACACTGTACCACAAGATGTTGAGAATGATGCTAGTCACATGGTCAAAGTGTCCGTAACAATGTCCAGCCATAAGAAGAGAGCAAAGGAAGTGACCGTTTGAAATTCCCTGGGGCATTATGGCAAGTGCCTTGATGTAAAAGGCATGGATGGTGTCACGCAGACACAGCTTTAGGGACATTGTGTGCTCGCATGGTGGGGAGGCATCAAAATCAACTGTGTGAGGCCAAGGCACACGCACCTGATCCAGGCACTTGGCTAGCTTCTCTTTGTCTGAACCTCGTTGCTCCAAGTTGGAGATGTGGAGGAAACCTTGAGTGGCCGTGATCTTTGTCATGGACGACGATGGTGATTTGGGCGTAGCGGCGGCGTTCCCCAATCCAGGTGTGAAGTTTCAATGCGCCACCTGTGAAACTGGCACATCCGGCGTCTTCGTCTTGACTGGGACGGCACCAGAACTCCACGTTGACAGGTGGCAGGACGGCGGCCATTGCAGGGTTAAAAGTGTCCCGATTTCCAAGATGTCGGAGGTGAGCACCTCCATTGTGGACGAGGAGGCCGACGGCATTGAGGATGATGTTGGTGACGGCGTCGGCAAGGCCGATGCAGTGGCCGCCGCCCGGGCAGATGCAGTCGACGAGCTCCGGAATCTTGTACAGGGGCAGCCGCCGCTGGGCCTCTGTGTAGAATCCCTTAATGAACTCATCGATCGAGATGGCATCATGGAGATCAGAGTGGTGCATGGGAGGCCGCATCGGGTCCTCCATGTGGAAGCAAGAGAAGCCCCCTAGTCCCCATGCTCGGCATCCGCTCGGAGTAGGGATGAAATCAGATCGGATACAGACGGATATAATGATCCTGTGTTACGTCCCATATTCCGTATTATATCCCATATTTTTTATCGGATATTAGAACCGAATACGGATCATTCGGATATTGATATTTATCTCATATACATATTAGAAATCTCATTTTTGAGTATTCGGATTCGGATACGATCGGATATTAAATGTTCGGATTCAGATACGGACTATCCAAATAGTATTTTGACCCTTTTAGGACGGACGGATATCAGGAAATATCCGTCCTGTTTTCATCCCTAGCTTGAAGGATTCTCTACAGTGTTTTAAATAGCCGGATAAGACATTTAGCTATCTATAGCGACAGCTAAGAGCTAAATTGTACATGAAAAGACTAGCAAAATCCTTCTTAAACAGCTATAGCCGGAGATAGCGGAAGCTATAGCCGGAGATTTAAAACCTTGATTCTCCGGCGGTGGATTCGAGTCCATTGTTTGCTGGATTTGCTAGGGCTGGCTGCTGTCATTACTGCTAGGACTAGCGAGACAAGTGAGACGCAGCAGAAAAGGGCCCGAGCGGTCTGACAGCCACATCTTATCTGGTACCGATAAAAGAACGGTAAAGCTATATGGCACTCGAGTGTTTCTCGAGCTGCCCGCGCTCGATTCTTCCTGGCCGATAGATCCACCACCGATGCCTACAGATCGCCTCTCACTGTTCATCTTCTCCAAGTCCGGCGGCCTTAGAAGGGGGGCTCCAGGGAGGCAGGCCGGCCAGGCGATAGGGATGGCAGCTGAGCGGTTAGGCGCCGGGCCCTAGCGGCGGTGGAGGATGCCCGGTCAGGTTAGGACGGGGGCACCATGGCCGAAGCTCGTTGCGGAAGCCGGAGATCGAGGAGGGGAAGGAGGAGGCCGCCGCGGCCGCGCTAGGGTTTCACCGGGGCTCCGCAGGCCCCGGCGAAACCGTAGCGCGACTGCGGTGGGGTTGGCGGCAGGGGCGAGGAAGAAGATGAACAGTAAATCAAGTGTCGGAACACTCAAGCACCGTATAGACAAACTCTAAAAGAAAAGGAAGTGATTTGAGTTTCTGAATAATAATGCACAAAAAAGAGGCTCAAATTCTAGTAACTCTTTCCTCGATGTTAGACACGTCGCTGCAATGCGACTACAACACATGCCATGCAGCCGAGCGCTCGCTTGCATCCTCCATCGCTGAACCTGATTTCGTGCAGGCGCTCCTCCCCATCGCCGCCTCGCGCCACTACAGTGACAAAATCGGCCTCGCCGCTTCGAGCCACTTGAAAGATCTCATCCACCGCCGATGGCCCAGGCCTGACGGTTCGGACGACCACCTCCCAGCAATTGATTGCTCTATCACCAGGGCCCGCCTACTGGATGTCCTCTTCGTGGCACCTGTCCAAGTACAGGCCGAGCTCTCCGCCACTGCCGCATTCGACTTCCCAGCAAACTGGAGATCAATCCTCCAAGAAATCGTGACCCATCTTGACACCGCCGCCTCTAGCCATGAGAGTGTCAACCACTGGGACCGCCCAAAACTAAAACTCTCCTCATCGCCGCTTTGTCCCTCTTCTCTCATTTCCGCGACACTGTGTACTCTGCCGCTGATGGAGATGGCCTCCGATATTGTGTTGATATGTTTGTCGCCCATCTCCACAGGGTATCTTCCTCCCTCCAAGCCACCGCAACCATAACAGGCCTTCTCAAAATGCAGTGTCCTAGCCTCTACTGCAGAATCTTCTATTCACTTGGCTCGATTCAACAGCCTGATGTCTCCAGTGCAGATATGGACATCTAGATGCCTGTTGTTTTCGATCCAGATATCAGCAGCTGGATTCCATGGTTCTTTTCCTTTGTCGGGGACCCAAGTCTTAACATTGCTGGGGAAGACGGTGATACACTCCGTACAGCAACTTTTGATAACCTCTGGTTATATATTGAGAATCATTAGGGCTGGGCCCATTTAATGCACATCTTAATGACTTTCTTAATGTTCTGCGTGTAGACCACCGTGCTGCAAGGGTTGGCACTACGCCATCTATTGTCATTGTGGCTGCACTAAGATCCTTAACTACAATTGCTGAGACCATGGGCATATGCCACAACTTGGTTAGGGGTCCTGATGACAACACCGAAATATGTGAGGTGGTCATTTCCGTGCTGCAGACTTGCACAAATATTAGGTTATTTGAAGATGACTGGGTCAAATATGTTAGGTGTTATTCAAAGGAGAATTGTAAGGGAACTCTTAGATGGTATGCATGCTACGAGATGGAGCATACGACATTGCATCCCAACCTTTAATTGTTTGCTGGAAGAGTTGATTCAAAAGTTCCTAGATATGCTAGAACAATCGGGTCAACTGCAAAAAATCATACTGATATTTCACAAACTAGCTTCACAACGCAGCACCCAAGATTCTGCATTCTCCATTGTCAACACACTAGTGGAAATCTATCCTCTCCAGACTATGGGTACTTGGATGCCTAGCATATTTAGAGTCTTATTTGAACAACTAGATTCTTATGCAAACAAGAAAGGCACCTAAAGCAGTGAAGTTTGTGAATTCACTTCTGGTTTTCCTCTCTGTAGTGCTGGTCAGATATGATTTAGCATTTCTTGTTGATTCTAGTAGAACAGCATTGAGAAAATTTTCTAGAGATACAACAAATTGGGAAGATCGTAATATATATCTTGGCTCCCCAGTATTAGAATGATTGAAGGGTCTTTTGAAGATATGGTGACAATAGTTGGTCTGACCAAGCTGTTATGTAAGTACCGTGAAATCTTGGATGTTCCACTAGTGGCTACTCAACGTCTCTTGGATCTTTTCTGAGCTAGCGATTCATGACAACTATTTCATACACATTTTTCTAGTCAGAATCATCAATGGTAGCATATCTCATCTCTTTTGCATTTTAGGATGTAAAGCAATTGTTGGAAACTTTGGTTCCAAACAAGTTAGGGGGAGAGGAGAGAGAGGAGAGCTCGGCGGTAACTAGGACATATTAGAGTTTGCAAATGAGAGTGGGGAGGGAGAGGACCCCTTTTGTGGCAGAACCGCCTGATTAATATCCTCCCGGGAGTACTTGTCTTTCCATTAGACACTAAGTACCCCAAGGAGAGCATAGACCAGACTGTTCCGTCGAGCACACCCAGCGGGAGAACTCGGAAATCCACAAAAATCAGTTGTCCCGCCTGTGTCGATTGAGGACCGACCGCTGTTGGATGTGTAGTCAAGTCACAGACTTATTATCCCAGGCACATACTTGCTTATGGGAGCTCGAAAAACTTGTTACTCTCTTGTCTTGGGT
>JAHUYU010000297.1:0-22733 GCA_030439765.1 Tripidium arundinaceum
AAGAATAAGATAAGAACAAGAACATAGAAGAACTCTTCATGTTGATCATACCAAGATTCCTTCTAGATGTCCAGGCTCTTCACAAGGGTCTTGCCTAGCTCAAATACTACTAAAAGTAAAAGTACAAGTGGGAGGAGAGAGGCTTCTTGAATGAGGTGTGTGTTGGGAGAGAGCTCTTCGCCACTATTTATATACTCTTCAGGTCAGTTTGGAGGGGGGTTATACAAGGAAACTTCCCAAACCGACCTCCCCTAGCATTAATGGCACCGCCTGACGAAGGTGGGCCCGAGAGGTGGCAGAGGCGGTGCGCCCACACCACTGGTGCGGGCGCACTAGGGCCAGCCCCTCTCGCCATGGCCTTCACGTGGCAGGCCTCTGGTTGGGCCGAGAGTGCATCTTCGTTGGTTGTTGGCCCAAATTTGACATGTAGGTGAGCCTTCTCCTTTATTCCATTGCGCAAGTCTACTTTACACTTTTCTGGATTGCGCCCTTTGATGTATTTTCCACTGTATTTGTGTGTATATCCTGCAAAACATCATTCTTCCAAATACACATAGAACTTTGTTAATAGTAATGACATATGTGTATAAGTTTTCTAGTTTCTCCTCCTTTTGAGTCTTAAGTGGTGGTCGGATTTGATCGTTAAGGACCGCCAATAGGCTCCATGTTTTATGTCCTTGGAGCAGGACTTCTCCATCATGTTCATTGCTCGGGTGCATCGGTCGGTCCCGGACTTGGAGATCGAAATGTTTGCACCTCCTTCTCCCGCCAAACCCGTTCGGGTTTTGGTTGTGATTGTTTTGGTTGGGCGGGTTCATCCTTCTTGATTTGCGGGGGTTGATTCCTCCGGCGTGGTGTCGAGCGGGGCCTCCTCTTGGGATGGATTACCTTGACCTGCTTGTTAGTATATCCATTAGAAGCACACCTTACCTTCCAACTCAGGAACTGGAAATGGATTTGTCCCAATCCCATGTAGATGACCGTGTTTGTGCTGTTGAGGAACGGCCTTCCAAGGATGAGAGGAACTTACTCATTGGCTCCCATGTCCAAAATCATGAAGTCCACGGGGACATAGTCATCTTGGATTTTCACCAAGATGTCTCTTGCTAGTCCCTCAGGGAATCAGATTGTCTGATCTGCCATTAGCAAACGAATAAAAGTAGCGGACGTCCCTGTTGACACTCCTTGAGTATCAATTTTAAGTGTCAACTAAGCACAAGAAAGGATATAAATGTAACACAACACCTAGACATAGGGTTTTAACTGACAGAATTCCATGAGTTTTGGTGTTTGTCTATTTCTGCAGGGGGTTATCAAGAATTAAGGAAGGAAGGTCCACATGTCATGATTACATAGAGATATTAAGGCCTGCGGTAATTTTCCGTAACAAGGTGGACCTAAAGAGCAACTGGGCCGAAGCAGAGGCGAGACGGACCCTGGCCCAGGGCGCCCGCCCTAGGGGCCAGGGCGCCCGCCCCCCTGCTGCAGCCAATCAGGCTCAAGTTCATGGATTATGCCCCACCGACTCTAAGGATCAAGGAAAACCGTGCGATCAAGGTCGGTTTGATCCGACGGCTGACGTTCATTTGGGAGGCCTATATAAGCAAGGCCCCTGGCCCCCTGGCAGAAGCCAATCCATTATTCATTTATTTATTTTCCAGAGAGGATTCGCCTGAGAGAGGTCCCTTGAATGGATCCATCTCATAGGGCTTAGCATTCAAGAGAAACTATTATTAGTTTCTATGTGAGATTAGATACAACTTTTGTATAGAACATTTCTATAGAAAACCTAATTATCATCATGCAAACATCATCACAACAGAGATCATGCATGTAACCAATTTCAGTCCATAAGTAAAGTAATGCTTTACTTGTTTAGCTAATAAGAACATACATGCATGAGCTATATAAATAACTCCAATCATCATGCATGAGCACATAACACTCATTTCATAACAACACACCAACAATGCATCACAATTAACATGCATGAGTTCATTCATCACTAATCATTCATTAGCTCTCCTATAACTATGAATATATTATTTTTAGCACTATATAAAAACATCTAGTTTGGGGCTGATATTTTTATGAGTGATAGATGATAACAAATCATGACTATTGTATAAGTTTCACATGCTCAGGTCTTATATATTAATCATTATGAAAAAAGACAAATTGTTAATGCAATAAAACATGTGAGAGCAAGTTAAATCTAAAACTCACCATTTTCTATAAACACATGGCCATATTAATGTTCCTTAGGCTACTACAATATCATGCAAGCTCAGAGGAACAACCCTTTTCATTTTTACATGTATATATTATTTATAATGCAATTAAAACTACTTAATAGGCACCACACAAGTTAAATCCATAACTAAATGATACATGCACCATAAATCATGAAATTTTAACCAAACATCACACATAATACAGAGATTCTACCATTAAAATTTCACACCATTTGGAGCACTAGAACTCCAGATATGAAATTCACAAGCAACAAAAACATATTTTTCTTATTAAACAAGATCTAACTAAAACTCTATAAAACATTAAACAACATATGGGTTAAACATTTTTATTAGCTAGAGCATGACATTAGAAGATTAAAAAAACTAGTTTCACTATTTTTGGACTTCTAAAACTCAAAACATGGCTCTGGTCAACTTAAAATCATCTTAGGAACACTTTTCAAGATTAAATAACACAGTACACAAACATGCATGAAACAACACATTCAATAGATCTAGCATGTAGAGAATTTCACAAGGAATCTAACAAAACAAGTTTCGCTATTTTTGGAGCTCCCAAACCCTAGATATGATATTTGGAAGATCAATACAATTTCTGTAAAACAAAAACAACTAAAACCACTTAACCTTACTCCCCTGCTAGGGTTACCCGAGACCACACACCACAAAACTACACAGCTGATGACATCTGGGCCCCACGGCCACTTGGGCCCACTTGTCACACAAGAGGGAGAGGGAGGCAGGGAGACAGAGAGAGGGAGACACAGGGAGAGCCGGGCGCCTTCTCCTTCAGAGCCGAGCACGCAGGGGAGGAGGGGCTTCGGCCGGGCTCGGCCGGCTGAAGGGGCACCGGCGGCGAGGGCGGACCACATGGGAGCTGGCCGACAGCCAGCCGCGCCTACTGATGCCTGCCGTGCGGCAGAGGAACCGCCCATGGCGGCCAGGCCGCGGGGGCAGTCGGCGCCGGCACCGGCGGCCCCGATTTCGGTTGGCAGGGTGAGCCACCGGCGGCGAGCAGAGGTGCTCGAGCTTGACGGCGGAGGCGCGCAGCCGAGGACGGGTTTGGCTTGGTGGGAGGGAGAGGGAGAGAGAGCACCGCATCCTCTGCCTTGCGGCCAGCAGGCATGGCAGCGGCTCTGCACAGGGAGCGGCGAGCGAGCAAGGTGGAGATTGAGCGGAGAGGAGTGAGCGCAAGCGCTGGGAGGAAGAGGAGCGCCCTCAGCTCTCCACAAAGGCACGAGGGCGAGGATGGAGGCAGTGGCACAGGGACACGCGGCGGCTACGCCTGGCAATGGTGGATGCGTGGCAACCATGCAGGCATTTGGCCGAACGGGTGGTGTGCGCGATTGTGGCCACGTTGAGCTCCACAAAACGGCATCTTCCGAGCATATTCGGCTCAGGCGCCCTATACTAAAGTTGTTGCTCCCTTGATGCTCCACAAACTCTATTAAGGGTGCATGGCCATTAGAGCTATGGGTTAGGAGATAATTATTCCCAAAGTCGCCACTGTCAACATGTTGACAGCGATTAAGAACCGGGTGGAGTTCTAGTGCTCCAAATGGTGTGAAATTTTAATGGTAGAATCTCTGTATTATGTGTGATGTTTGGTTAAAATTTCATGATTTATGGTGCATGTATCATTTAGTTATGGATTTAACTTGTGTGGTGCCTATTAAGTAGTTTTAATTGCATTATAAATAATATATACATGTAAAAATGAAAAGGGTTGTTCCTCTGAGCTTGCATGATATTGTAGTAGCCTAAGGAACATTAATATGGCCATGTGTTTATAGAAAATGGTGAGTTTTAGATTTAACTTGCTCTCACATGTTTTATTGCATTAACAATTTGTCTTTTTTCATAATGATTAATATATAAGACCTGAGCATGTGAAACTTATACAATAGTCATGATTTGTTATCATCTATCACTCATAAAAATATCAGCCCCAAACTAGATGTTTTTATATAGTGCTAAAAATAATATATTCATAGTTATAGGAGAGCTAATGAATGATTAGTGATGAATGAACTCATGCATGTTAATTGTGATGCATTGTTGGTGTGTTGTTATGAAATGAGTGTTATGTGCTCATGCATGATGATTGGAGTTATTTATATAGCTCATGCATGTATGTTCTTATTAGCTAAACAAGTAAAGCATTACTTTACTTATGGACTGAAATTGGTTACATGCATGATCTCTGTTGTGATGATGTTTGCATGATGATAATTAGGTTTTCTATAGAAATGTTCTATACAAAAGTTGTATCTAATCTCACATAGAAACTAATAATAGTTTCTCTTGAATGCTAAGCCCTATGAGATGGATCCATTCAAGGGACCTCTCTCAGGCGAATCCTCTCTGGAAAATAAATAAATGAATAATGGATTGGCTTCTGCCAGGGGGCCAGGGCCTTGCTTATATAGGCCTCCCAAATGAACGTCAGCCGTCGGATCAAACCGACCTTGATCGCACGGTTTTCCTTGATCCTTAGAGTCGGTGGGGCATAATCCATGAACTTGAGCCTGATTGGCTGCAGCAGGGGGGCGGGCGCCCTGGCCCCTAGGGCGGGCGCCCTGGCCAGGGTCCGTCTCGCCTCTGCTTCGGCCCAGTTGCTCTTTAGGTCCACCTTGTTACGGAAAATTACCGCAGGCCTTAATATCTCTATGTAATCATGACATGTGGACCTTCCTTCCTTAATTCTTGATAACCCCCTGCAGAAATAGACAAACACCAAAACTCATGGAATTCTGTCAGTTAAAACCCTATGTCTAGGTGTTGTGTTACATTTATATCCTTTCTTGTGCTTAGTTGACACTTAAAATTGATACTCAAGGAGTGTCAACAGGGACGTCCGCTACTTTTATTCGTTTGCTAATGGCAGATCAGACAATCTGATTCCCTGAGGGACTAGCAAGAGACATCTTGGTGAAAATCCAAGATGACTATGTCCCCGTGGACTTCATGATTTTGGACATGGGAGCCAATGAGTAAGTTCCTCTCATCCTTGGAAGGCCGTTCCTCAACAGCACAAACACGGTCATCTACATGGGATTGGGACAAATCCATTTCCAGTTCCTGAGTTGGAAGGTAAGGTGTGCTTCTAATGGATATACTAACAAGCAGGTCAAGGTAATCCATCCCAAGAGGAGGCCCCGCTCGACACCACGCCGGAGGAATCAACCCCCGCAAATCAAGAAGGATGAACCCGCCCAACCAAAACAATCACAACCAAAACCCGAACGGGTTTGGCGGGAGAAGGAGGTGCAAACATTTCGATCTCCAAGTCCGGGACCGACCGATGCACCCGAGCAATGAACATGATGGAGAAGTCCTGCTCCAAGGACATAAAACATGGAGCCTATTGGCGGTCCTTAACGATCAAATCCGACCACCACTTAAGACTCAAAAGGAGGAGAAACTAGAAAACTTATACACATATGTCATTACTATTAACAAAGTTCTATGTGTATTTGGAAGAATGATGTTTTGCAGGATATACACACAAATACAGTGGAAAATACATCAAAGGGCGCAATCCAGAAAAGTGTAAAGTAGACTTGCGCAATGGAATAAAGGAGAAGGCTCACCTACATGTCAAATTTGGGCCAACAACCAACGAAGATGCACTCTCGGCCCAACCAGAGGCCTGCCACGTGAAGGCCATGGCGAGAGGGGCTGGCCCTAGTGCGCCCGCACCAGTGGTGTGGGCGCACCGCCTCTGCCACCTCTCGGGCCCACCTTCGTCAGGCGGTGCCATTAATGCTAGGGGAGGTCGGTTTGGGAAGTTTCCTTGTATAACCCCCCTCCAAACTGACCTGAAGAGTATATAAATAGTGGCGAAGAGCTCTCTCCCAACACACACCTCATTCAAGAAGCCTCTCTCCTCCCACTTGTACTTTTACTTTTAGTAGTATTTGAGCTAGGCAAGACCCTTGTGAAGAGCCTGGACATCTAGAAGGAATCTTGGTATGATCAACATGAAGAGTTCTTCTATGTTCTTGTTCTTATCTTATCTTATCTTATCTTATCAATATGGTTATGTTATAGAATTAGAGCAAAGTTCTTATGTTATTCATTTAGCATATGAAACTTTATGCTTAATCTTACATACAACATACATGTTTAGACCAAGACCTAAGTTGAGGTGGTGAGTTCTGCTTTAAGTTAGTCTTGGTCATTATAAACTTGTGGGTTCGTCGTCTGTCCTTGTGACAAATATCTAGTAGAGGACTCCTGATAAAGACCGAAGTTCCTGGCCAATGCTAGAGTAGTGACCAATAGCGTAGATGTGGTGTCTAAGCTAGAAGTTACCTTCGTTTGCCTCGTACTCCATGGTTGAGGGGTAGGCAGTAGGTAGTGACAGCCTTATCCATCCTTCATAATCCCCCACGTTCATGTACGGCGTAGAGCTGCACGCCGGTATCACCTGGCAGACCAGGTGCGCTCCGGTGCCCGAAGCAAGTCTATAGTGACCAAGGCTATCTTAACTTAGGATCTCTATCCCTAGAAAACCATGTATATGTATGATCATCTGCTCATCTTAGCATAGCTATTAGGATAAGCCTGCTCCTATTTAGTTATATTCTTTTATTCTTTATTCTTTCTTTTATCTTTATCCTTGAGATTGGCTTGAGTGTGTGTCACACTATCCAATATTTTATCCTGGCTTACCCCATTATGAACTTTGGTCTATTATGCAGTCATGTTATCTTGTTCATATCCCTTTTGGAGACTTTTATACCATGCCTTCCTTTGGTAGAATATAAATGAATGATACCCTGAAATACTTCCGAGTGAAATACTACAACGGTATTTCCGTACGCTTGCGGATTTATTCTATAAACGTTATAGAATACCAACCGGCATTTCTGGTGCCATTGCCATGGACTGATAATCCTGGTGATGATGCTAAGAAATGCCAACAAGCATTTCTAGCGCCATTGCCGGGGAGGCACTGGTTAAAAGAACTTATTAGGACATGTTCATGATAATATGCATGTGTAGTAACCATCGTTTATATAGGATAACTTTGCTTGTTTTCTCCTGTTGTGGCTAAAAACAGGATAGTGTTAGACTGGTTTCGACTTGCAGACAAACTTCACCAAAAACCCGGAGTCACTTGTAAGGAAGGCCCGACTTCGTGTCGGTCCTCTTTTTCCACCCTAGACCTCCTTGTGGACGGAACCCATTGTTGTTGTTCAGCGAATCTTCACAGGTTTTGGGGCAGTCATTCCCCGAGTGTCCGAAGTTTCCGCACACCTCGCATGGTATATGCGAGTAGAGCGATTGGACGGTACCATGGGTTGTTCCTTTTATGGCATCGTTTTTGTCCAAGCGTTTATTAAGAGATCCAATTTTGTGGCTAGCGTATCTGTTTCCTCCACGGTATGCATGCCATCTTGTTGGGTTTGGAGTCTGTCTTCACTCCACCCCTGATTGGAGACCATCTTCTCTATGAGAGTCGTAGCTCCGCTGACAGTGAGTGAGAAGAAGGCTCCTCCGGCAGCAGCATCTATGTGGGCTCTGGATGTGGAAGTTAGCCCGTTATAGAGGTTTTGAAGGATCAACTAGTTTTCCATCCCGTGGTGTGGGCAGGCAAGTATGTATTCTTGCAGCCTATCCCACGCTTCTGGGATGGATTTTGATGCTGTCTGTTGTAAATTGGAAATTCTTCATCGAAGGGTATTGGTTTTACCCATCGGGAAGAACTTCGTGAGGAATGAAGTGGAACACTTGTTCCATGTGTTGATAGCTTCCCGGTCCTTGTAGAACCACTGTTTCACCTTCCCCAAGAGGGAGAACGGAAACAGACGGAGTCTGATGATCTCAGGTGTGACATCCTTCATGACAACGGTGTCACACAGCTCCAGGAAGTGTTGCAGATGAGCGTTGGCATCCTCACTAGGCAGTCCGCAGAACAGACTGACCTGCACCATCATGATTAGGCTGGTCTTTAGTTCAAAGTTCGCGTCGTGCATGTTGATAGCAGGCCCAACGGGCACGTTGGCAACAGTGGGGATGGAGTACTCACACAGCGTCTTGTTGGCCATGGTGTTCGGTACGGATGGTGCTTGGATGACGGGTTCGGTTGCCAGTGGGGCAGTGAAAAAGAGGACCGACACGAAGTCGGGCCTTCCTTACAAGTGACTCCGGGTTTTTGGTGAAGTTTGTCTGCAAGTCGAAACCAGTCTAACACTATCCTGTTTTTAGCCACAACAGGAGAAAACAAGCAAAGTTATCCTATATAAACGATGGTTACTACACATGCATATTATCATGAACATGTCCTAATAAGTTCTTTTAACCAGTGCCTCCCCGGCAATGGCGCTAGAAATGCTTGTTGGCATTTCTTAGCATCATCACCAGGATTATCAGTCCATGGCAATGGCACCAGAAATGCCGGTTGGTATTCTATAACGTTTATAGAATAAATCCGCAAGCGTACGGAAATACCGTTGTAGTATTTCACTCGGAAGTATTTCAGGGTATCATTCATTTATATTCTACCAAAGGAAGGCATGGTATAAAAGTCTCCAAAAGGGATATGAACAAGATAACATGACTGCATAATAGACCAAAGTTCATAATGGGGTAAGCCAGGATAAAATATTGGATAGTGTGACACACACTCAAGCCAATCTCAAGGATAAAGATAAAAGAAAGAATAAAGAATAAAAGAATATAACTAAATAGGAGCAGGCTTATCCTAATAGCTATGCTAAGATGAGCAGATGATCATACATATACATGGTTTTCTAGGGATAGAGATCCTAAGTTAAGATAGCCTTGGTCACTATAGACTTGCTTCGGGCACCGGAGCGCACCTGGTCTGCCAGGTGATACCGGCGTGCAGCTCTACGCCGTACATGAACGTGGGGGATTATGAAGGATGGATAAGGCTGTCACTACCTACTGCCTACCCCTCAACCATGGAGTACGAGGCAAACGAAGGTAACTTCTAGCTTAGACACCACATCTACGCTATTGGTCACTACTCTAGCATTGGCCAGGAACTTCGGTCTTTATCAGGAGTCCTCTACTAGATATTTGTCACAAGGACAGACGACGAACCCACAAGTTTATAATGACCAAGACTAACTTAAAGCAGAACTCACCACCTCAACTTAGGTCTTGGTCTAAACATGTATGTTGTATGTAAGATTAAGCATAAAGTTTCATATGCTAAATGAATAACATAAGAACTTTGCTCTAATTCTATAACATAACCATATTGATAAGATAAGATAAGATAAGATAAGAACAAGAACATAGAAGAACTCTTCATGTTGATCATACCAAGATTCCTTCTAGATGTCCAGGCTCTTCACAAGGGTCTTGCCTAGCTCAAATACTACTAAAAGTAAAAGTACAAGTGGGAGGAGAGAGGCTTCTTGAATGAGGTGTGTGTTGGGAGAGAGCTCTTCGCCACTATTTATATACTCTTCAGGTCAGTTTGGAGGGGGGTTATACAAGGAAACTTCCCAAACCGACCTCCCCTAGCATTAATGGCACCGCCTGACGAAGGTGGGCCCGAGAGGTGGCAGAGGCGGTGCGCCCACACCACTGGTGCGGGCGCACTAGGGCCAGCCCCTCTCGCCATGGCCTTCACGTGGCAGGCCTCTGGTTGGGCCGAGAGTGCATCTTCGTTGGTTGTTGGCCCAAATTTGACATGTAGGTGAGCCTTCTCCTTTATTCCATTGCGCAAGTCTACTTTACACTTTTCTGGATTGCGCCCTTTGATGTATTTTCCACTGTATTTGTGTGTATATCCTGCAAAACATCATTCTTCCAAATACACATAGAACTTTGTTAATAGTAATGACATATGTGTATAAGTTTTCTAGTTTCTCCTCCTTTTGAGTCTTAAGTGGTGGTCGGATTTGATCGTTAAGGACCGCCAATAGGCTCCATGTTTTATGTCCTTGGAGCAGGACTTCTCCATCATGTTCATTGCTCGGGTGCATCGGTCGGTCCCGGACTTGGAGATCGAAATGTTTGCACCTCCTTCTCCCGCCAAACCCGTTCGGGTTTTGGTTGTGATTGTTTTGGTTGGGCGGGTTCATCCTTCTTGATTTGCGGGGGTTGATTCCTCCGGCGTGGTGTCGAGCGGGGCCTCCTCTTGGGATGGATTACCTTGACCTGCTTGTTAGTATATCCATTAGAAGCACACCTTACCTTCCAACTCAGGAACTGGAAATGGATTTGTCCCAATCCCATGTAGATGACCGTGTTTGTGCTGTTGAGGAACGGCCTTCCAAGGATGAGAGGAACTTACTCATTGGCTCCCATGTCCAAAATCATGAAGTCCACGGGGACATAGTCATCTTGGATTTTCACCAAGATGTCTCTTGCTAGTCCCTCAGGGAATCAGATTGTCTGATCTGCCATTAGCAAACGAATAAAAGTAGCGGACGTCCCTGTTGACACTCCTTGAGTATCAATTTTAAGTGTCAACTAAGCACAAGAAAGGATATAAATGTAACACAACACCTAGACATAGGGTTTTAACTGACAGAATTCCATGAGTTTTGGTGTTTGTCTATTTCTGCAGGGGGTTATCAAGAATTAAGGAAGGAAGGTCCACATGTCATGATTACATAGAGATATTAAGGCCTGCGGTAATTTTCCGTAACAAGGTGGACCTAAAGAGCAACTGGGCCGAAGCAGAGGCGAGACGGACCCTGGCCCAGGGCGCCCGCCCTAGGGGCCAGGGCGCCCGCCCCCCTGCTGCAGCCAATCAGGCTCAAGTTCATGGATTATGCCCCACCGACTCTAAGGATCAAGGAAAACCGTGCGATCAAGGTCGGTTTGATCCGACGGCTGACGTTCATTTGGGAGGCCTATATAAGCAAGGCCCCTGGCCCCCTGGCAGAAGCCAATCCATTATTCATTTATTTATTTTCCAGAGAGGATTCGCCTGAGAGAGGTCCCTTGAATGGATCCATCTCATAGGGCTTAGCATTCAAGAGAAACTATTATTAGTTTCTATGTGAGATTAGAATTTATTCTTCTAGATTGAGAGAGATAGAGTGGAGGTGCAGATTGGAGGAAGCCCGGCCTGTCGGTGTCTTCTCCAGATTGTACCTGCGGGATCAAGTCTCCCAACCCGGGGCTTGCTCCTAGGATTCTTCGGTATTTCGACTTCTAATTCTAGTAAGTTCTTTGTTCTTATTGTTCTTTGGTTTGTGAGTTTACTTTATTCTCTTCGCATAGAGTTTAGAGTAATCATCGCTAGCGTAAACGTGGTGTTTGGGCTAGGATACTCATAGATATCCCCTGTCTAGCCAGATCCGTGGTTGTAGTGCGGAACGTGACAATTCCGTCGCTATCTTTGCAGTCCATAATCCCGTTAGCAGAATCGGTAGGGTTCATAGGCTCGGGTTAAGCATCCTCTGTGGTGTCTCTTATCCCGTGATCCTCCCCAATAGAGCAGTAGATCATCCTTGCATAGGTTGGAACGAGAGTGCAGTCGTAGTCTTCTCTATACATCGCTCACATCAAATCACCTTGTTTGTAGCCTAAAGGATAGTAGCAATAGATTTGGTTAGTTAGATGCACGCTTTCTCCTAGTGGTAAAATTATAAATACGATAACTCTGGATAACCTCCCGGGTGAAGTGCTCACCGATATCCATGCGCTTGCGGATCATTCTCTGTCTACGTTAACAAATATCAACAAGCATTTCTGGCGCCGTTGCCGGGGAGAAAGACTGTTTGCTGAGATAACCTTGAGTCTTGCTATTATCTTCCTTTCACGAAAAAGATAGGCTTTGAATCATTGCAATCAACCGCTGACTAAACCTATACTGGGGAGTCTGGATAGGTTGTGATGACTCCCATGGTAAAAGGTCAGTCTCCGTGGGTGCAGAGAATTGATGGATAGACATGGAATCTAGATTTTCCATAAGGTAAAAATAAAAGAATAAAAAGATAAAAAGATAAAAGTATAGATACAAGATAATAGCAAGACTCAAGGTTATCTCAGCAAACAGTCTTTCTCCCCGGCAACGGCGCCAGAAATGCTTGTTGATATTTGTTAACGTAGACAGAGAATGATCCGCAAGCGCATGGATATCGGTGAGCACTTCACCCGGGAGGTTATCCAGAGTTATCGTATTTATAATTTTACCACTAGGAGAAAGCGTGCATCTAACTAACCAAATCTATTGCTACTATCCTTTAGGCTACAAACAAGGTGATTTGATGTGAGCGATGTATAGAGAAGACTACGACTGCACTCTCGTTCCAACCTATGCAAGGATGATCTACTGCTCTATTGGGGAGGATCACGGGATAAGAGACACCACAGAGGATGCTTAACCCGAGCCTATGAACCCTACCGATTCTGCTAACGGGATTATGGACTGCAAAGATAGCGACGGAATTGTCACGTTCCGCACTACAACCACGGATCTGGCTAGACAGGGGATATCTATGAGTATCCTAGCCCAAACACCACGTTTACGCTAGCGATGATTACTCTAAACTCTATGCGAAGAGAATAAAGTAAACTCACAAACCAAAGAACAATAAGAACAAAGAACTTACTAGAATTAGAAGTCGAAATACCGAAGAATCCTAGGAGCAAGCCCCGGGTTGGGAGACTTGATCCCGCAGGTACAATCTGGAGAAGACACCGACAGGCCGGGCTTCCTCCAATCTGCACCTCCACTCTATCTCTCTCAATCTAGAAGAATAAATTCTAATCTCACATAGAAACTAATAATAGTTTCTCTTGAATGCTAAGCCCTATGAGATGGATCCATTCAAGGGACCTCTCTCAGGCGAATCCTCTCTGGAAAATAAATAAATGAATAATGGATTGGCTTCTGCCAGGGGGCCAGGGGCCTTGCTTATATAGGCCTCCCAAATGAACGTCAGCCGTCGGATCAAACCGACCTTGATCGCACGGTTTTCCTTGATCCTTAGAGTCGGTGGGGCATAATCCATGAACTTGAGCCTGATTGGCTGCAGCAGGGGGGCGGGCGCCCTGGCCCCTAGGGCGGGCGCCCTGGGCCAGGGTCCGTCTCGCCTCTGCTTCGGCCCAGTTGCTCTTTAGGTCCACCTTGTTACGGAAAATTACCGCAGGCCTTAATATCTCTATGTAATCATGACATGTGGACCTTCCTTCCTTAATTCTTGATAACCCCCTGCAGAAATAGACAAACACCAAAACTCATGGAATTCTGTCAGTTAAAACCCTATGTCTAGGTGTTGTGTTACATTTATATCCTTTCTTGTGCTTAGTTGACACTTAAAATTGATACTCAAGGAGTGTCAACAGGGACGTCCGCTACTTTTATTCGTTTGCTAATGGCAGATCAGACAATCTGATTCCCTGAGGGACTAGCAAGAGACATCTTGGTGAAAATCCAAGATGACTATGTCCCCGTGGACTTCATGATTTTGGACATGGGAGCCAATGAGTAAGTTCCTCTCATCCTTGGAAGGCCGTTCCTCAACAGCACAAACACGGTCATCTACATGGGATTGGGACAAATCCATTTCCAGTTCCTGAGTTGGAAGGTAAGGTGTGCTTCTAATGGATATACTAACAAGCAGGTCAAGGTAATCCATCCCAAGAGGAGGCCCCGCTCGACACCACGCCGGAGGAATCAACCCCGCAAATCAAGAAGGATGAACCCGCCCAACCAAAACAATCACAACCAAAACCCGAACGGGTTTGGCGGGAGAAGGAGGTGCAAACATTTCGATCTCCAAGTCCGGGACCGACCGATGCACCCGAGCAATGAACATGATGGAGAAGTCCTGCTCCAAGGACATAAAACATGGAGCCTATTGGCGGTCCTTAACGATCAAATCCGACCACCACTTAAGACTCAAAAGGAGGAGAAACTAGAAAACTTATACACATATGTCATTACTATTAACAAAGTTCTATGTGTATTTGGAAGAATGATGTTTTGCAGGATATACACACAAATACAGTGGAAAATACATCAAAGGGCGCAATCCAGAAAAGTGTAAAGTAGACTTGCGCAATGGAATAAAGGAGAAGGCTCACCTACATGTCAAATTTGGGCCAACAACCAACGAAGATGCACTCTCGGCCCAACCAGAGGCCTGCCACGTGAAGGCCATGGCGAGAGGGGCTGGCCCTAGTGCGCCCGCACCAGTGGTGTGGGCGCACCGCCTCTGCCACCTCTCGGGCCCACCTTCGTCAGGCGGTGCCATTAATGCTAGGGGAGGTCGGTTTGGGAAGTTTCCTTGTATAACCCCCCTCCAAACTGACCTGAAGAGTATATAAATAGTGGCGAAGAGCTCTCTCCCAACACACACCTCATTCAAGAAGCCTCTCTCCTCCCACTTGTACTTTTACTTTTAGTAGTATTTGAGCTAGGCAAGACCCTTGTGAAGAGCCTGGACATCTAGAAGGAATCTTGGTATGATCAACATGAAGAGTTCTTCTATGTTCTTGTTCTTATCTTATCTTATCTTATCTTATCAATATGGTTATGTTATAGAATTAGAGCAAAGTTCTTATGTTATTCATTTAGCATATGAAACTTTATGCTTAATCTTACATACAACATACATGTTTAGACCAAGACCTAAGTTGAGGTGGTGAGTTCTGCTTTAAGTTAGTCTTGGTCATTATAAACTTGTGGGTTCGTCGTCTGTCCTTGTGACAAATATCTAGTAGAGGACTCCTGATAAAGACCGAAGTTCCTGGCCAATGCTAGAGTAGTGACCAATAGCGTAGATGTGGTGTCTAAGCTAGAAGTTACCTTCGTTTGCCTCGTACTCCATGGTTGAGGGGTAGGCAGTAGGTAGTGACAGCCTTATCCATCCTTCATAATCCCCCACGTTCATGTACGGCGTAGAGCTGCACGCCGGTATCACCTGGCAGACCAGGTGCGCTCCGGTGCCCGAAGCAAGTCTATAGTGACCAAGGCTATCTTAACTTAGGATCTCTATCCCTAGAAAACCATGTATATGTATGATCATCTGCTCATCTTAGCATAGCTATTAGGATAAGCCTGCTCCTATTTAGTTATATTCTTTTATTCTTTATTCTTTCTTTTATCTTTATCCTTGAGATTGGCTTGAGTGTGTGTCACACTATCCAATATTTTATCCTGGCTTACCCCATTATGAACTTTGGTCTATTATGCAGTCATGTTATCTTGTTCATATCCCTTTTGGAGACTTTTATACCATGCCTTCCTTTGGTAGAATATAAATGAATGATACCCTGAAATACTTCCGAGTGAAATACTACAACGGTATTTCCGTACGCTTGCGGATTTATTCTATAAACGTTATAGAATACCAACCGGCATTTCTGGTGCCATTGCCATGGACTGATAATCCTGGTGATGATGCTAAGAAATGCCAACAAGCATTTCTAGCGCCATTGCCGGGGAGGCACTGGTTAAAAGAACTTATTAGGACATGTTCATGATAATATGCATGTGTAGTAACCATCGTTTATATAGGATAACTTTGCTTGTTTTCTCCTGTTGTGGCTAAAAACAGGATAGTGTTAGACTGGTTTCGACTTGCAGACAAACTTCACCAAAAACCCGGAGTCACTTGTAAGGAAGGCCCGACTTCGTGTCGGTCCTCTTTTTCACTGCCCCACTGGCAACCGAACCCGTCATCCAAGCACCATCCGTACCGAACACCATGGCCAACAAGACGCTGTGTGAGTACTCCATCCCCACTGTTGCCAACGTGCCCGTTGGGCCTGCTATCAACATGCACGACGCGAACTTTGAACTAAAGACCAGCCTAATCATGATGATGCAGGTCAGTCTGTTCTGCGGACTGCCTAGTGAGGATGCCAACGCTCATCTGCAACACTTCCTGGAGCTGTGTGACACCGTTGTCATGAAGGATGTCACACCTGAGATCATCAGACTCCGTCTGTTTCCGTTCTCCCTCTTGGGGAAGGTGAAACAGTGGTTCTACAAGGACCGGGAAGCTATCAACACATGGAACAAGTGTTCCACTTCATTCCTCACGAAGTTCTTCCCGATGGGTAAAACCAATACCCTTCGATGAAGAATTTCCAATTTACAACAGACAGCATCAAAATCCATCCCAGAAGCGTGGGATAGGCTGCAAGAATACATACTTGCCTGCCCACACCACGGGATGGAAAACTAGTTGATCCTTCAAAACCTCTATAACGGGCTAACTTCCACATCCAGAGCCCACATAGATGCTGCTGCCGGAGGAGCCTTCTTCTCACTCACTGTCAGCGGAGCTACGACTCTCATAGAGAAGATGGTCTCCAATCAGGGGTGGAGTGAAGACAGACTCCAAACCCAACAAGATGGCATGCATACCGTGGAGGAAACAGATACGCTAGCCACAAAATTGGATCTCTTAATAAACGCTTGGACAAAAACGATGCCATAAAAGGAACAACCCATGGTACCGTCCAATCGCTCTACTCGCATATACCATGCGAGGTGTGCGGAAACTTCGGACACTCGGGGAATGACTGCCCCAAAACCTGTGAAGATTCGCTGAACAACAACAATGGGTTCCGTCCACAAGGAGGTCTAGGTGGAAAAAGTCGCACCCACAATATGAGGAAGGTAACTCTGCTTACAACTCAAATTTTGCAAGACAACCTTCCCTGAAAGATCTTGTGTTAGGGCAAGACCAAATCAATAAAAACCTAATTAAGTATGGAAAATATTTCTTCAAAAATAGAAGGTTTAACGTCCTCCCTTGAAAATAAATTAAGCTTAAATAAAATATTTGAAACCCAACTAGCTCAAATTGCCGCTACAATTCCTTCATATGATTTTGGAAAGATCCCGGGGCAACCCGAGATTTCATTTGAAAATATCAATGCGGTAATCACGAGGGATGGTAAGTCCACTCGTGATCTACCATATCTTATCCATGCAGGAAAAGCTAGAAAGCACTGGGGTATAACCCCGGACCTTAGGCTTTGAGCTAGCTTAGGGGAGGACCCCCACAAGGTAACGTGTATCTTGCACTCTCACCACTTTCCGTTACCTTGCATAAAGAAAAAAGAAGAGAAATAAAAAAATAATAAAAACCTTTCGGTTCTCTTGTTCACCATTCAATGTTTTCACCTCTGTTGGATGATCTTGTTTATCCTTTCATGCTTCCTCTCTCTCTACGCTGGCATGTTTTGGTTTGGGAGTGTTGGTCATACATCTTTTAAATTAAGCATGGTGCTTAGTTTGAAGTTTGTATGTAATGATTATACTTCTATAGGCTTTTTAATTTAAGCATGGTGCTTAGGTTAATTAGCCTACCTTGATCAAATTAGACATGGTGTCTAGTTTAATTATTGAACCAAAATTGTTAAGTGTAGATATTGGTTGATTATATGGACTGACCCCTACAAGAAATTATAAACTTCATGAGGGTAAGTCTTTGAGATGACAACAAAGATGAAAATTTGTTTGGTGAACCTTGTTTAAAAAATAATAATAAATAAATAAATAAATAATAATAAAATAACAACAATAATTATTATTCCACTCCACATATGTGTAGTAAGAATGTTTTAGTTTCTCCTTGTTGAAATGATGAATAGTTGCTCTATTTTATAATTCATCTGTGCCTAGTTTATAACTTAGCATTCCCCAAGATTTAAGTTTGTTGGCTAAAAATGTCTCATCCTGAAAACTTGAAAATTTGTGGGTTGCAAATGCATGATCCTTTTTCTAAGTTGTTGCTAGTTATGGTATGGTACTAATAGAATATGCTATGACTTTGTCCTAAGAGAAACTTGACATCCGGAGTTTTATTTTCAAAATGATAAAATGAAAAGTTCCTCAATGATAACATTTCCCACCAAGGCCACATGACATTACACAAATACAAAAACCTTAGTCATATGCTGCTTGTTATTGCATTGAGCTTTGTCAAATTGTTGTGACCCTTGTTGAGATTCTCGTCATGCACCCATGATCAAGATTCACGTACACCCACAAATAAAATGCTAACTCTTACACTAAGAGTTACACAAAAACATGCTTTTTCGTCCACCAAATAAAAATACTCCATTCATTTGACATGAGTCTCTCTCTCTAAAGGTATTTATGTGACAAAAGAAAATATGGGCTATGTTAAACAAAAATCCATGCCAAAAGAGCATGAGAGAAAAAAAATCCATGCCAAAGACCATGAATAATCCCATGCTAAAAAGCATGAAGAAATGAGAAAAAAAGATAGCCCATACTTTCAAATAAAAGGTAGCCATCAAAAGAGAGAGAGCCATGCATAAGGAGTTTTAGAATTTTAGGAAATTTTTTTTAAATTTCCACACACTTGCACTTCTTGATCAAAGTGTATGACGAGAATCTCAACAAGGGTCACAACAATTTGACAAAGCTCAATGCAATAACAAGCAGCATATGACTAAGGTTTTTGTATTTGTGTAATGTCATGTGGCCTTGGTGGGAAATGTTATCATTGAGGAACTTTTCATTTTATCATTTTGAAAATAAAACTCCGGATGTCAAGTTTCTCTTAGGACAAAGTCATAGCATATTCTATTAGTACCATACCATAACTAGCAACAACTTAGAAAAAGGATCATGCATTTGCAACCCACAAATTTTCAAGTTTTCAGGATGAGACATTTTTAGCCAACAAACTTAAATCTTGGGGAATGCTAAGTTATAAACTAGGCACAGATGAATTATAAAATAGAGCAACTATTCATCATTTCAACAAGGAGAAACTAAAACATTCTTACTACACATATGTGGAGTGGAATAATAATTATTGTTGTTATTTTATTATTATTTATTTATTTATTTATTATTATTTTTAAACAAGGTTCACCAAACAAATTTTCATCTTTGTTGTCATCTCAAAGACTTACCCTCATGAAGTTTATAATTTCTTGTAGGGGTCAGTCCATATAATCAACCAATATCTACACTTAACAATTTTGGTTCAATAATTAAACTAGACACCATGTCTAATTTGATCAAGGTAGGCTAATTAACCTAAGCACCATGCTTAAATTAAAAAGCCTATAGAAGTATAATCATTACATACAAACTTCAAACTAAGCACCATGCTTAATTTAAAAGATGTATGACCAACACTCCCAAACCAAAACATGCCAGCGTAGAGAGAGAGGAAGCATGAAAGGATAAACAAGATCATCCAACAGAGGTGAAAACATTGAATGGTGAACAAGAGAACCGAAAGGTTTTATTATTTTTTTATTTCTCTTCTTTTTTCTTTATGCAAGGTAACGGAAAGTGGTGAGAGTGCAAGATACACGTTACCTTGTGGGGGTCCTCCCCTAAGCTAGCTCAAAGCCTAAGGTCCGGGGTTATACCCCAGTGCTTTCTAGCTTTTCCTGCATGGATAAGATATGGTAGATCACGAGTGGACTTACCATCCCTCGTGATTACCGCATTGATATTTTCAAATGAAATCTCGGGTTGCCCCGGGATCTTTCCAAAATCATATGAAGGAATTGTAGCGGCAATTTGAGCTAGTTGGGTTTCAATATTTTATTTAAGCTTAATTTATTTTCAAGGGAGGACGTTAAACCTTCTATTTTTGAAGAAATATTTTCCATACTTAATTAGGTTTTTATTGATTTGGTCTTGCCCTAACACAAGATCTTTCAGGGAAGGTTGTCTTGCAAAATTTGAGTTGTAAGCAGAGTTACCTTCCTCATATTGTGGGTGCGACTTTTTCCACCCTAGACCTCCTTGTGGACGGAACCCATTGTTGTTGTTCAGCGAATCTTCACAGGTTTTGGGGCAGTCATTCCCCGAGTGTCCGAAGTTTCCGCACACCTCGCATGGTATATGCGAGTAGAGCGATTGGACGGTACCATGGGTTGTTCCTTTTATGGCATCGTTTTTGTCCAAGCGTTTATTAAGAGATCCAATTTTGTGGCTAGCGTATCTGTTTCCTCCACGGTATGCATGCCATCTTGTTGGGTTTGGAGTCTGTCTTCACTCCACCCCTGATTGGAGACCATCTTCTCTATGAGAGTCGTAGCTCCGCTGACAGTGAGTGAGAAGAAGGCTCCTCCGGCAGCAGCATCTATGTGGGCTCTGGATGTGGAAGTTAGCCCGTTATAGAGGTTTTGAAGGATCAACTAGTTTTCCATCCCGTGGTGTGGGCAGGCAAGTATGTATTCTTGCAGCCTATCCCACGCTTCTGGGATGGATTTTGATGCTGTCTGTTGTAAATTGGAAATTCTTCATCGAAGGGTATTGGTTTTACCCATCGGGAAGAACTTCGTGAGGAATGAAGTGGAACACTTGTTCCATGTGTTGATAGCTTCCCGGTCCTTGTAGAACCACTGTTTCACCTTCCCCAAGAGGGAGAACGGAAACAGACGGAGTCTGATGATCTCAGGTGTGACATCCTTCATGACAACGGTGTCACACAGCTCCAGGAAGTGTTGCAGATGAGCGTTGGCATCCTCACTAGGCAGTCCGCAGAACAGACTGACCTGCACCATCATGATTAGGCTGGTCTTTAGTTCAAAGTTCGCGTCGTGCATGTTGATAGCAGGCCCAACGGGCACGTTGGCAACAGTGGGGATGGAGTACTCACACAGCGTCTTGTTGGCCATGGTGTTCGGTACGGATGGTGCTTGGATGACGGGTTCGGTTGCCAGTGGGGCAGTGAAAAAGAGGACCGACACGAAGTCGGGCCTTCCTTACAAGTGACTCCGGGTTTTTGGTGAAGTTTGTCTGCAAGTCGAAACCAGTCTAACACTATCCTGTTTTTAGCCACAACAGGAGAAAACAAGCAAAGTTATCCTATATAAACGATGGTTACTACACATGCATATTATCATGAACATGTCCTAATAAGTTCTTTTAACCAGTGCCTCCCCGGCAATGGCGCTAGAAATGCTTGTTGGCATTTCTTAGCATCATCACCAGGATTATCAGTCCATGGCAATGGCACCAGAAATGCCGGTTGGTATTCTATAACGTTTATAGAATAAATCCGCAAGCGTACGGAAATACCGTTGTAGTATTTCACTCGGAAGTATTTCAGGGTATCATTCATTTATATTCTACCAAAGGAAGGCATGGTATAAAAGTCTCCAAAAGGGATATGAACAAGATAACATGACTGCATAATAGACCAAAGTTCATAATGGGGTAAGCCAGGATAAAATATTGGATAGTGTGACACACACTCAAGCCAATCTCAAGGATAAAGATAAAAGAAAGAATAAAGAATAAAAGAATATAACTAAATAGGAGCAGGCTTATCCTAATAGCTATGCTAAGATGAGCAGATGATCATACATATACATGGTTTTCTAGGGATAGAGATCCTAAGTTAAGATAGCCTTGGTCACTATAGACTTGCTTCGGGCACCGGAGCGCACCTGGTCTGCCAGGTGATACCGGCGTGCAGCTCTACGCCGTACATGAACGTGGGGGATTATGAAGGATGGATAAGGCTGTCACTACCTACTGCCTACCCCTCAACCATGGAGTACGAGGCAAACGAAGGTAACTTCTAGCTTAGACACCACATCTACGCTATTGGTCACTACTCTAGCATTGGCCAGGAACTTCGGTCTTTATCAGGAGTCCTCTACTAGATATTTGTCACAAGGACAGACGACGAACCCACAAGTTTATAATGACCAAGACTAACTTAAAGCAGAACTCACCACCTCAACTTAGGTCTTGGTCTAAACATGTATGTTGTATGTAAGATTAAGCATAAAGTTTCATATGCTAAATGAATAACATAAGAACTTTGCTCTAATTCTATAACATAACCATATTGATAAGATAAGATAAGATAAGATAAGAACAAGAACATAGAAGAACTCTTCATGTTGATCATACCAAGATTCCTTCTAGATGTCCAGGCTCTTCACAAGGGTCTTGCCTAGCTCAAATACTACTAAAAGTAAAAGTACAAGTGGGAGGAGAGAGGCTTCTTGAATGAGGTGTGTGTTGGGAGAGAGCTCTTCGCCACTATTTATATACTCTTCAGGTCAGTTTGGAGGGGGGTTATACAAGGAAACTTCCCAAACCGACCTCCCCTAGCATTAATGGCACCGCCTGACGAAGGTGGGCCCGAGAGGTGGCAGAGGCGGTGCGCCCACACCACTGGTGCGGGCGCACTAGGGCCAGCCCCTCTCGCCATGGCCTTCACGTGGCAGGCCTCTGGTTGGGCCGAGAGTGCATCTTCGTTGGTTGTTGGCCCAAATTTGACATGTAGGTGAGCCTTCTCCTTTATTCCATTGCGCAAGTCTACTTTACACTTTTCTGGATTGCGCCCTTTGATGTATTTTCCACTGTATTTGTGTGTATATCCCGCAAAACATCATTCTTCCAAATACACATAGAACTTTGTTAATAGTAATGACATATGTGTATAAGTTTTCTAGTTTCTCCTCCTTTTGAGTCTTAAGTGGTGGTCGGATTTGATCGTTAAGGACCGCCAATAGGCTCCATGTTTTATGTCCTTGGAGCAGGACTTCTCCATCATT
>JAHUYU010001461.1:0-22724 GCA_030439765.1 Tripidium arundinaceum
TTGAGGGAGATAATTTTCCTTATTGGAAAATTCATATGGAGGCGTACCTTGAGGCCATAGATGTTGGAGTTTTTAGGGCCGCTACTCAAGGTTTCGCAAAACCTAAGGATCCTGCAAACCTTACACCCGATGAGCAAAACCACGAGAAGTGGAATGCAAAGGCCAAAAACACCCTCTTTAGAGGCCTTTGCAAGGAGGTATTTAACCGTGTGTGGAACCACAAGGACACCCATGCACTATGGTCAGACATTTGTGCGTTCCATGAGGGAACAAAGAGCGAGTGTGAGGAACGCTATCACCTTGTGATGAAAAAGCTAAATTCATTTGAGATGCTTCCTAATGAAAGTGCTAATGATATGTACTCTCGCTTGAATGTTCATGTAGAGGAGGTCAATGGGCTTGGACTCACACAATTATCACCATCTGATGTTGTGAGAAAGATCTTGAGTGTCCTTCCCATTGACAAGTATGGGCATATTGTTACGGTGCTTCATCAAGGTGATCTTTCCACCGCTACTCCAACTCAAATATTGGGGAAGATCAATGCACATGAGATGTACATGCACATCACTCCACAAGATGGCTCTTCTTCCAACAAGAAGAAAGATTTGGCATTCAAAGCTAGCCAAGAGAAGAAGTGCAAAGAAAAAGTCAAGGAGGTTGTTTTTGAAAGCTCAAGTGATAATGAAGTTGATGATGCAAATATTGCTCTCATGGTGAGGAAGGCTACCAAGGTGCTCAAAAGTCTAAATAAGAATGGCGTCAAGTTTGACTCAAAGAAGAAGAAGTTCTTCACTAGTAGCAAGAGGAATCCCATCTCTGAAATGGATTGCTACAATTGTGGTGATCTTGGTCATCTAGCTCATCAATGTCCTAAACCCAAGAAAGAAAAGTACAAGAAGAAGAACAAGGACAAGAAAGATGACTCAAGTGATGATGAGAAGAAGAAAGACAAGCCATACAAGAAGAAGGATGGCAAGAAGAAGCAACATCACAAGAAGAAGAATGGCAAGGCTCATATTGTTGGTGATTGGCTCATGGATATTGAATCATCAAGTGGCTTATCCTCCGACGATAGTGATGATGAAAACGAGAAGGTGGCCGCTCTGGTGATTGGGACTTCACTACCTCTACCGCCATCATCCTCTACACACCTATGCCTTATGGCCAAGGGTGATCAAAAGGTATAAAATGATGATGATAGTAGAGGTAATGAAAGTGGTAGCGATAGTGATGATGAATATGCCTCACCCACCTATGATGAACTTGCCGCTTTGCTAAATGATTACTCTAAAATCATAAGAAAGACAAGAGCTAAAAATGAAAAGCTAAAACTTGAGAATGAGTCTCTTTTAGCAAAATATGACATAGCCAAAAAATCTAGTGATGAGCTTAGAGAAGAAAATAAAGTTGTGTCATCCAACCTCAAGGAGCTCAAAACTTCCTTAAAAGAGCTTAAAGAAAAACATGATAAACTTGAGGGGATACACAAAGAGCTCAACACTAGATATGACTTGCTAAAAGAAGAATATACAAATCTCAAGATCAATCATGATAACCTTGTTCTTTCACATGAGTTTTTATCCAATGAACCACATGATGCTACTAACAATGTTGTTAAGATTGATATAGCCACATCATATGATGACTTGATTGTTGAGAGCATTGAGCAAGGTTCTAGTAGCAAAGGCAAGCAAGTGGTTGTGGCCGAGAACTAAAGGATCTTGAGAAACTATCAACCACCAATGCAATTGTCATAGCGACACAAGATGGTGACAATGATATGGCTCTTGATATTGAGATGCTTAGAGAAGAAAACAAGAGACTTAAGATGGAAAAGAATCATCTTGCCACCGGGTTGCAAAAGTTCACAAGAGGCCAATATCTTCAAAGTGAGCTACTCATGAACAAATGAGCAAGAGAGCTCTAATGCACGAGATGGAGGGGTATAAATAGTCCCAAGGGAAGAAACTAATCGTTACCCCTCCACTCAGCATTTTCAGGAGCACCGGACAGGTACTGTTCCTGCACCAGACAGATACTGTTCATGGTCTGGTGCACCCCAATGGCTAGTTTTTCAAACTAGCCATTACACTGTCTGGCTGTTCTTGCACCGGACCGCCTGTCCGCTGCACCGGACCACCTGTCTGGTGAATGAAGGCCGAAGAGTCCATGAAAACATCATCTCTGGTGGAATAGGGCGGTGCCCTTGTCCGGCGCACCGGACCTGTCCGGACCACCCCTGTCCGGTGTACACCGCCTTGTCCAGTGCACTTTCTTCTACTGTTCTTCCAATTCAAACACAATTTGAATCAAATTCCATTTTCCAATGATCTTGGGCTTCAACTAATCTACCTAGCGCTAGATTTCACAAGGGTGCACCACATCCACTCACTAGACTCAACTAGGTCGAGCTACCCATTCATGACCCCCTTTATAGTATGGCCAAAGGAAAAACAAAGATCCTATAACTAACCTAAGTGTCCCTCAACTCCAATGACACTTAGAACTAGCCAATCCTTAATCTCCACTCTCATCCTTTGAAAACTGAAATTGAATACCATCAATAGGGGCGTGAAAACCATAAGTGCCCAATCAATCACCATTACCATGACCTAACTTATATTGCCTCTGCAAAACACACGTTAGTCACAGTAATCTTGTGTAGTCATTAATCACCAGAACCCAACTAGGGGCCTAGATGCTTTCAGGACCCATCGATTGTACCTCTCTAATCACTAGAATTTCCAACACTCTTTGCTTGCTTGATAGCTCAAATCATGTGCAATATATCACTACACCTAGAGGAACGATAACGAAAGAATATTTTATTCAAGCACACATGCTAAAGAAAGGCCCAAGAAATATTGTAATCATGATTTATCGTGGCCATGCAAATCTCAAGGGCATTTGAAAGGCCCTAGTTTTGTTTTGGTAATTGAGTGACAACCTAGGTAGACTAACATGTGTTTGATGTGAGCAACACTTAAAGCCATGGTGGAGAGGTGGCTTGGTTATGTTGCAAGTGCTCAACTAGTGGTATGAAGGAGCTCATTACATATGAGACATGACATGGTGTCATGTGTCTAGGTGGAGAAGATCAAGAGACATGGCCTGGCTACGAAGGACCGAGTTGCTAGTGTGAAGGGCAAGTCAGAGGCTCGAGTGCGACGGACTGCGTGGCAGTGAAGCTAGAGCAAGGACTTGGTGCTGATGGACCGAGTGCAACGGTGAAGAGCAAGCAAAGTTGCAATCGATGAACCAATGAGGCCACGTGATGACATGAAAGTGGATCATATTATCTACGAAGTATCAAGCCATGGAAGACTTGTGTTGATTACAAGTGGCTTGATGGAGGTTGATGCTTGTGTAGCATCACCAAGGATGGAGATGAAATGGAATGTGCAAGGCAAAGGTATATTTGTAGGGCATTTCATTTCATCGGTCAAAGGTTGAGTGGAGAAGTGGTTGACCTAGTTTAGGATAGATAGTTGTACTATCAAAAGGGGTTCTCTTGTAAGATAAACGGTTATCTAGTGCCACTAGGTGAGGTCTAACTCGTGGTGCATTTAGATTGAGTGGCGTGGTGAGTAGCAAGCGAAAATGTTTTTGAAAACACTTTGAAAAATGCTAACTCAGTGCTTATATGTTTGGCAAAACATTTGAGAGTTGGCACGCTTGCAAAGAGGTGCAGTTGTGCTACCGGTTGTGCTGTTTTAGCACTCACCGGACGTGTTCGGTGTGCCACCAAACTTGGGCACCGGACACGTCGGCTATGTGCTAACTGTTGTCAAGTTTCAGCCTAGCACCTTGCCTTCCGGTGTGCACTGGACATGTCTCTTGATCTTCTCCACCTAGACACATGACACCATGTCATGTCTCATATGTAATGAGCTCCTTCATACCACTAGTTGAGCACTTGCAACATAACCAAGCCACCTCTCCACCATGGCTTTAAGTGTTGCTCACATCAAACACATGTTAGTCTACCTAGGTTGTCACTCAATTACCAAAACAAAACTAGGGCCTTTCAAATGCCCTTGAGATTTGCATGGCCACGATAAATCATGATTACAATATTTCTTGGGCCTTTCTTTAGCATGTGTGCTTGAATAAAATATTCTTTCGTTATCGTTCCTCTAGGTGTAGTGATATATTGCACATGATTTGAGCTATCAAGCAAGCAAAGAGTGTTGGAAATTCTAGTGATTAGAGAGGTACAATCGATGGGTCCTGAAAGCATCTAGGCCCCTAGTTGGGTTCTGGTGATTAATGACTACACAAGATTACTGTGACTAACGTGTGTTTTGCAGAGGCAATATAAGTTAGGTCATGGTAATGGTGATTGATTGGGCACTTATGGTTTTCACGCCCCTATTGATGGTATTCAATTTCAGTTTTCAAAGGATGAGAGTGGAGATTAAGGATTGGCTAGTTCTAAGTGTCATTGGAGTTGAGGGACACTTAGGTTAGTTATAGGATCTTTGTTTTTCCTTTGGCCATACTATAAAGGGGGTCATGAATGGGTAGCTCGACCTAGTTGAGTCTAGTGAGTGGATGTGGTGCACCCTTGTGAAATCTAGCGCTAGGTAGATTAGTTGAAGCCCAAGATCATTGGAAAATGGAATTTGATTCAAATTGTGTTTGAATTGGAAGAACAGTAGAAGAAAGTGCACTGGACAAGGCGGTGTACACCGGACAGGGGTGGTCCGGACAGGTCCGGTGCGCCGGACAAGGGCACCGCCCTATTCCACCAGAGATGATGTTTTCATGGACTCTTCGGCCTTCATTCACCAGACAGGTGGTCCGGTGCAGCGGACAGGCGGTCCGGTGCAAGAACAGCCAGACAGTGTAATGGCTAGTTTGAAAAACTAGCCATTGGGGTGCACCAGACCATGAACAGTATCTGTCTGGTGCAGGAACAGTACCTGTCCGGTGCTCCTGAAAATGCTGAGTGGAGGGGTAACGATTAGTTTCTTCCCTTGGGACTATTTATACCCCTCCATCTCGTGCATTAGAGCTCTCTTGCTCATTTGTTCATGAGTAGCTCACTTTGAAGATATTGGCCTCTTGTGAACTTTTGCAACCCGGTGGCAAGATGATTCTTTTCCATCTTAAGTCTCTTGTTTTCTTCTCTAAGCATCTCAATATCAAGAGCCATATCATTGTCACCATCTTGTGTCGCTATGACAATTGCATTGGTGGTTGATAGTTTCTCAAGATCCTTTAGTTCTCGGCCACAACCACTTGCTTGCCTTTGCTACTAGAACCTTGCTCAATGCTCTCAACAATCAAGTCATCATATGATGTGGCTATATCAATCTTAACAACATTGTTAGTAGCATCATGTGGTTCATTGGATAAAAACTCATGTGAAAGAACAAGGTTATCATGATTGATCTTGAGATTTGTATATTCTTCTTTTAGCAAGTCATATCTAGTGTTGAGCTCTTTGTGTATCCCCTCAAGTTTATCATGTTTTTCTTTAAGCTCTTTTAAGGAAGTTTTGAGCTCCTTGAGGTTGGATGACACAACTTTATTTTCTTCTCTAAGCTCATCACTAGATTTTTTGGCTATGTCATATTTTGCTAAAAGAGACTCATTCTCAAGTTTTAGCTTTTCATTTTTAGCTCTTGTCTTTCTTATGATTTTAGAGTAATCATTTAGCAAAGCGGCAAGTTCATCATAGGTGGGTGAGGCATATTCATCATCACTATCGCTACCACTTTCATTACCTCTACTATCATCATCATTTTATACCTTTTGATCACCCTTGGCCATAAGGCATAGGTGTGTAGAGGATGATGGCGGTAGAGGTAGTGAAGTCCCAATCACCAGAGCGGCCACCTTCTCGTTTTCATCATCACTATCGTCGGAGGATAAGCCACTTGATGATTCAATATCCATGAGCCAATCACCAACAATATGAGCCTTGCCATTCTTCTTCTTGTGATGTTGCTTCTTCTTGCCATCCTTCTTCTTGTATGGCTTGTCTTTCTTCTTCTCATCATCACTTGAGTCATCTTTCTTGTCCTTGTTCTTCTTCTTGTACTTTTCTTTCTTGGGTTTAGGACATTGATGAGCTAGATGACCAAGATCACCACAATTGTAGCAATCCATTTCAGAGATGGGATTCCTCTTGCTACTAGTGAAGAACTTCTTCTTCTTTGAGTCAAACTTGACGCCATTCTTATTTAGACTTTTGAGCACCTTGGTAGCCTTCCTCACCATGAGAGCAATATTTGCATCATCAACTTCATTATCACTTGAGCTTTCAAAAACAACCTCCTTGACTTTTTCTTTGCACTTCTTCTCTTGGCTAGCTTTGAATGCCAAATCTTTCTTCTTGTTGGAAGAAGAGCCATCTTGTGGAGTGATGTGCATGTACATCTCATGTGCATTGATCTTCCCCAATATTTGAGTTGGAGTAGCGGTGGAAAGATCACCTTGATGAAGCACCGTAACAATATGCCCATACTTGTCAATGGGAAGGACACTCAAGATCTTTCTCACAACATCAGATGGTGATAATTGTGTGAGTCCAAGCCCATTGACCTCCTCTACATGAACATTCAAGCGAGAGTACATATCATTAGCACTTTCATTAGGAAGCATCTCAAATGAATTTAGCTTTTTCATCACAAGGTGATAGCGTTCCTCACACTCGCTCTTTGTTCCCTCATGGAACGCACAAATGTCTGACCATAGTGCATGGGTGTCCTTGTGGTTCCACACACGGTTAAATACCTCCTTGCAAAGGCCTCTAAAGAGGGTGTTTTTGGCCTTTGCATTCCACTTCTCGTGGTTTTGCTCATCGGGTGTAAGGTTTGCAGGATCCTTAGGTTTTGCGAAACCTTGAGTAGCGGCCCTAAAAACTCCAACATCTATGGCCTCAAGGTACGCCTCCATATGAATTTTCCAATAAGGAAAATTATCTCCCTCAAAGAAGGAGGGGGTCCATCCCCACCGGACATCTTGCTCTAGGCGGTTAAGCCTAATTCAAGGAGCACGAGGCTCTGATGCCAATTGAAAGGATCAAGATGCCCAAGAGGGGGGTGAATTGGGCTAATCTAAATTTTCTCACAACAAATAAGTCCTACTGCTTAGCCCATTTCACCCCTTGTGCCTAAAAGTGATTTCTATTCTACCGCACAAAAGTTTTGCACCCTAGGTTCCAATCCTACTCTAGCATGGCAATTCTAGGAATGTAAATACATGAAAGTAATTGCTCAAAAGTAAATGCTTAAAGTAAAGATAGGGAAAGGAACACGGTGATGTTTTTGCGAGGTATCAGAGAGTCGGCACTCCACACTAGTCCTCGTTGGAGCACCCGCACAAGGGTGTAGCTCCCCCTCGATCCGCGCAAGGACTGAGTGCTCTCTACGGCTGATTCTTTGTCACTCCGACGCGGTGAATCTCCCACAACCACTCACAAGGTGAGTTGGGTCATCCACAAGCTCCGCCAGATGATCACCAAGCTCTCAATCGCCACCAAGCCATCTAGGTGATGCCGATCACCAAGAGTAACAAGCACAAACTCTCACTTGACCATGACAAGCCTAATGAGAAAGGTGGATGCACACTTGCTACTCCTATGCACTAATGAGGTCCTTAATCTTGGGTTAACAAATCTCAATCACCCCACTAGGCTCTTGCACTCTCTTGAACTCCAAAGTGTTGCCTCAGCTGAACAAATGAGCAAGAGAGCTCTAATGCACGAGATGGAGGGGTATAAATAGTCCCAAGGGAAGAAACTAATCGTTACCCCTCCACTCAGCATTTTCAGGAGCACCGGACAGGTACTGTTCCTGCACCAGACAGATACTGTTCATGGTCTGGTGCACCCCAATGGCTAGTTTTTCAAACTAGCCATTACACTGTCTGGCTGTTCTTGCACCGGACCGCCTGTCCGCTGCACCGGACCACCTGTCTGGTGAATGAAGGCCGAAGAGTCCATGAAAACATCATCTCTGGTGGAATAGGGCGGTGCCCTTGTCCGGCGCACCGGACCTGTCCGGACCACCCCTGTCCGGTGTACACCGCCTTGTCCAGTGCACTTTCTTCTACTGTTCTTCCAATTCAAACACAATTTGAATCAAATTCCATTTTCCAATGATCTTGGGCTTCAACTAATCTACCTAGCGCTAGATTTCACAAGGGTGCACCACATCCACTCACTAGACTCAACTAGGTCGAGCTACCCATTCATGACCCCCTTTATAGTATGGCCAAAGGAAAAACAAAGATCCTATAACTAACCTAAGTGTCCCTCAACTCCAATGACACTTAGAACTAGCCAATCCTTAATCTCCACTCTCATCCTTTGAAAACTGAAATTGAATACCATCAATAGGGGCGTGAAAACCATAAGTGCCCAATCAATCACCATTACCATGACCTAACTTATATTGCCTCTGCAAAACACACGTTAGTCACAGTAATCTTGTGTAGTCATTAATCACCAGAACCCAACTAGGGGCCTAGATGCTTTCAGGACCCATCGATTGTACCTCTCTAATCACTAGAATTTCCAACACTCTTTGCTTGCTTGATAGCTCAAATCATGTGCAATATATCACTACACCTAGAGGAACGATAACGAAAGAATATTTTATTCAAGCACACATGCTAAAGAAAGGCCCAAGAAATATTGTAATCATGATTTATCGTGGCCATGCAAATCTCAAGGGCATTTGAAAGGCCCTAGTTTTGTTTTGGTAATTGAGTGACAACCTAGGTAGACTAACATGTGTTTGATGTGAGCAACACTTAAAGCCATGGTGGAGAGGTGGCTTGGTTATGTTGCAAGTGCTCAACTAGTGGTATGAAGGAGCTCATTACATATGAGACATGACATGGTGTCATGTGTCTAGGTGGAGAAGATCAAGAGACATGGCCTGGCTACGAAGGACCGAGTTGCTAGTGTGAAGGGCAAGTCAGAGGCTCGAGTGCGACGGACTGCGTGGCAGTGAAGCTAGAGCAAGGACTTGGTGCTGATGGACCGAGTGCAACGGTGAAGAGCAAGCAAAGTTGCAATCGATGAACCAATGAGGCCACGTGATGACATGAAAGTGGATCATATTATCTACGAAGTATCAAGCCATGGAAGACTTGTGTTGATTACAAGTGGCTTGATGGAGGTTGATGCTTGTGTAGCATCACCAAGGATGGAGATGAAATGGAATGTGCAAGGCAAAGGTATATTTGTAGGGCATTTCATTTCATCGGTCAAAGGTTGAGTGGAGAAGTGGTTGACCTAGTTTAGGATAGATAGTTGTACTATCAAAAGGGGTTCTCTTGTAAGATAAACGGTTATCTAGTGCCACTAGGTGAGGTCTAACTCGTGGTGCATTTAGATTGAGTGGCGTGGTGAGTAGCAAGCGAAAATGTTTTTGAAAACACTTTGAAAAATGCTAACTCAGTGCTTATATGTTTGGCAAAACATTTGAGAGTTGGCACGCTTGCAAAGAGGTGCAGTTGTGCTACCGGTTGTGCTGTTTTAGCACTCACCGGACGTGTTCGGTGTGCCACCAAACTTGGGCACCGGACACGTCGGCTATGTGCTAACTGTTGTCAAGTTTCAGCCTAGCACCTTGCCTTCCGGTGTGCACTGGACATGTCCTGTGCATTGGACTTATTCACCGGATAGCAACTCCAGAGAGGGTGTTTTAGGTGCGTTTTAGGCCAATTGTGTGGACCGAATCTGTCCTGTGTGACACCGGACATGTGCACCGGATAGCGGTTCCAGAGAGGGTGTTTTAGTGCTTTTTGGGCTATTGTGTGCACCCAGCCTGTCCGGTGTTGATAGGATCTAAATGGCTAGAGGGGGTGTGAATAGCCTATAAAAATTCCCTACAAATCACAAATTTCACTATAGCAAAGTTGATTAGTAAATAAGACGGCGCTTATGCAATTTGCTCTAGCTCTACTTCACCACAAGCAGGCCTCCTACACAATGCTAGTTGCTATGATCTCTGAGGTTCATTTCACACACACAAGCACACTAGCAACTACAACTACAAACTACACCTAGCAAGAGCTACTAAACCTGATAACTAATTACAACTACAATTAGCTCTATGCTACACTAGGCTACACAAGCAACTACCACACGAGATATATATGAATGTAAATACAAGTGGTAGAGTGCAAACCGAACCGGGCAAGAGATAATAGAACACCAAGATTTATCCCCGTGGTTTAGTTGCTTGCCGGCAACCTACGTCCACGTTGTGGTGAGTCCAAGCTAGGTGGTTCACGCACTAATTGGCATCAACGCCAAGCCTACACCAAGGGCGCCGTAAGAACCACACTAGAGAGCACTCCAAAAGCCACGATTTCACTAGAGTTGCTTTTTGCGAATCTCCCACAGGGAATAAGCACAAGAACCCCTCACAATGCCTTGATCAGAGCTGGCAACAATCACCAAAGCCGCTCAATGATCCACCGCTGCTCCAAGCCATCTAGGTGGCAGTAACCACCAAGAGTAACAAGAAATCTTGCAGTGAACACGATCACTAGTGCCACTAGATGCCTCAACTCAATGCAAACAGTGGCCGAAGCCCTGAGCGGACGGGAATTCCTAGCGTGTTAAAGAAAGTAGTTATATGCAGGCAACCAATGAGACCTATACTGCATAGGTTTAGATTATGCTTGCTAAACCTAATAGAGGCAACCAAATCAATCCCTTCATGTTACGTGCTCTTTTGCAACGTGCAGTCCACTAGCTAGCTAGCTAAGGGGCTAAGAGCCTGTTTGGATCCCTCTAGTTTTTAAGAACCTGGATTTTGGAAACTAGGTGGAATCTAAACAAGCCAGTTTTTGTCAGATTCTTAAAAACCAGGAAGCTGTTGATACCCAGCTTTTGTCAGTTTCTTGTGACCCAAAGAGTAATAAAAGAGGCAAAAACTGGAGGATCCAAACACACCCAATAGTTTTTGCTCAGAATCCAGACTTTAGAAACTAGAGACAAAAACTGGTTTTAAAATTCCGAAACTGATCCAAAGAGAACCTAAGGCAGTGCATGAACGCGAGCAACCTACCATGCATGCCTCCACCTGATTGACCAGTCCGTGTCAGTGTTCGCCGGCCTTCTGCTCTCCCCTTCGTCCAACTCCAAGCACGCAGCCACGCACGATGCATGCCTTTTGAGCAACGACACTAATCGGCAAACGATCACGAGATTCAATCCCAGTGATCGATTTTCCGACATGTGCATGTGCGGGCCGACTCCACTCACCTGCTCTCTTTCTCTAACGTTACCATGGACACAAACTACGAAAAAGCAAACCATTTACTTTAAAATGCTATAACTTCTGAATAGTGTATCCGTTTTTAATTCCGTCCATACCGATGTATTCTACGCGACGAGACGAACAAAACTAGACCCCACTTGCATATGTTTCAAAGAATTATTTTAATAGCAAATTATGTGTACTAACTTATAACATATAATTTATAACATATAACTTATGCGAAAACTTAGAAACACAAGAGTTATGAAACACAACTTATTTAAAAAAATATTAAATATAAAGGAACCAATTAACTTATAACTTATAAAAAAACTTGCAAACACAAAAGTTATTAACACACAAAGGAACGGAATAACTTATACCAAAATTTAGAAACACAAAAGTTATGAAACACAGCTTATGTACAAAAGTTATCAAACACAACTTGTGCATATAAGTTATTCCATACAACTTGTGTACATAAGTTATTTAATGAACTTGTGTGTATAAGTTGTGAGTTATAAGTTATATGTCATAAGTTCATACACATAATTTGCTATTAAAATAATTCTTTGAAACATATGCAAGTGGGGTCTAGTTTTGTTCGTCTCGTCGCGTAGAATACATCGGTATGGACGGAATTAAAAACGGATACACTATTCAGAAGTTATAGCATTTTAAAGTAAATGGTTTGCTTTTTCGTAGTTTGTGTCCATGGTAACGTTAGAGAAAGAGAGCAGGTGAGTGGAGTCGGCCCGCACATGCACATGTCGGAAAATCGATCACTGGGATTGAATCTCGTGATCGTTTGCCGATTAGTGTCGTTGCTCAAAAGGCATGCATCGTGCGTGGCTGCGTGCTTGGAGTTGGACGAAGGGGAGAGCAGAAGGCCGGCGAACACTGACACGGACTGGTCAATCAGGTGGAGGCATGCATGGTAGGTTGCTCGCGTTCATGCACTGCCTTAGGTTCTCTTTGGATCAGTTTCGGAATTTTAAAACCAGTTTTGTCTCTAGTTTCTAAAGTCTGGATTCTGAGCAAAAACTATTGGGTGTGTTTGGATCCTCCAGTTTTTGCCTCTTTTATTACTCTTTGGGTCACAAGAAACTGACAAAAGCTGGGTATCAACAGCTTCCTGGTTTTTAAGAATCTGACAAAAACTGGCTTGTTTAGATTCCACCTAGTTTCCAAAATCCAGGTTCTTAAAAACTAGAGGGATCCAAACAGGCTCTTAGCCCCTTAGCTAGCTAGCTAGTGGACTGCACGTTGCAAAAGAGCACGTAACATGAAGGGATTGATTTGGTTGCCTCTATTAGGTTTAGCAAGCATAATCTAAACCTATGCAGTATAGGTCTCATTGGTTGCCTGCATATAACTACTTTCTTTAACACGCTAGGAATTCCCGTCCGCTCAGGGCTTCGGCCACTGTTTGCATTGAGTTGAGGCATCTAGTGGCACTAGTGATCGTGTTCACTGCAAGATTTCTTGTTACTCTTGGTGGTTACTGCCACCTAGATGGCTTGGAGCAGCGGTGGATCATTGAGCGGCTTTGGTGATTGTTGCCAGCTCTGATCAAGGCATTGTGAGGGGTTCTTGTGCTTATTCCCTGTGGGAGATTCGCAAAAAGCAACTCTAGTGAAATCGTGGCTTTTGGAGTGCTCTCTAGTGTGGTTCTTACGGCGCCCTTGGTGTAGGCTTGGCGTTGATGCCAATTAGTGCGTGAACCACCTAGCTTGGACTCACCACAACGTGGACGTAGGTTGCCGGCAAGCAACTAAACCACGGGGATAAATCTTGGTGTTCTATTATCTCTTGCCCGGTTCGGTTTGCACTCTACCACTTGTATTTACATTCATATATATCTCGTGTGGTAGTTGCTTGTGTAGCCTAGTGTAGCATAGAGCTAATTGTAGTTGTAATTAGTTATCAGGTTTAGTAGCTCTTGCTAGGTGTAGTTTGTAGTTGTAGTTGCTAGTGTGCTTGTGTGTGTGAAATGAACCTCAGAGATCATAGCAACTAGCATTGTGTAGGAGGCCTGCTTGTGGTGAAGTAGAGCTAGAGCAAATTGCATAAGCGCCGTCTTATTTACTAATCAACTTTGCTATAGTGAAATTTGTGATTTGTAGGGAATTTTTATAGGCTATTCACACCCCCTCTAGCCATTTAGATCCTATCAACACCGGACAGGCTGGGTGCACACAATAGCCCAAAAGCACTAAAACACCCTCTCTGGAACCGCTATCCGGTGCACATGTCCGGTGTCACACAGGACAGATTCGGTCCACACAATTGGCCTAAAACGCACCTAAAACACCCTCTCTGGAGTTGCTATCCGGTGAATAAGTCCAATGCACAGGACATGTCCAGTGCACACCGGAAGGCAAGGTGCTAGGCTGAAACTTGACAACAGTTAGCACATAGCCGACGTGTCCGGTGCCCAAGTTTGGTGGCACACCGAACACGTCCGGTGAGTGCTAAAACAGCACAACCGGTAGCACAACTGCACCTCTTTGCAAGCGTGCCAACTCTCAAATGTTTTGCCAAACATATAAGCACTGAGTTAGCATTTTTCAAAGTGTTTTCAAAAACATTTTCGCTTGCTACTCACCACGCCACTCAATCTAAATGCACCACGAGTTAGACCTCACCTAGTGGCACTAGATAACCGTTTATCTTACAAGAGAACCCCTTTTGATAGTACAACTATCTATCCTAAACTAGGTCAACCACTTCTCCACTCAACCTTTGACCGATGAAATGAAATGCCCTACAAATATACCTTTGCCTTGCACATTCCATTTCATCTCCATCCTTGGTGATGCTACACAAGCATCAACCTCCATCAAGCCACTTGTAATCAACACAAGTCTTCCATGGCTTGATACTTCGTAGATAATATGATCCACTTTCATGTCATCACGTGGCCTCATTGGTTCATCGATTGCAACTTTGCTTGCTCTTCACCGTTGCACTCGGTCCATCAGCACCAAGTCCTTGCTCTAGCTTCACTGCCACGCAGTCCGTCGCACTCGAGCCTCTGACTTGCCCTTCACACTAGCAACTCGGTCCTTCGTAGCCAGGCCATGTCTCTTGATCTTCTCCACCTAGACACATGACACCATGTCATGTCTCATATGTAATGAGCTCCTTCATACCACTAGTTGAGCACTTGCAACATAACCAAGCCACCTCTCCACCATGGCTTTAAGTGTTGCTCACATCAAACACATGTTAGTCTACCTAGGTTGTCACTCAATTACCAAAACAAAACTAGGGCCTTTCAAATGCCCTTGAGATTTGCATGGCCACGATAAATCATGATTACAATATTTCTTGGGCCTTTCTTTAGCATGTGTGCTTGAATAAAATATTCTTTCGTTATCGTTCCTCTAGGTGTAGTGATATATTGCACATGATTTGAGCTATCAAGCAAGCAAAGAGTGTTGGAAATTCTAGTGATTAGAGAGGTACAATCGATGGGTCCTGAAAGCATCTAGGCCCCTAGTTGGGTTCTGGTGATTAATGACTACACAAGATTACTGTGACTAACGTGTGTTTTGCAGAGGCAATATAAGTTAGGTCATGGTAATGGTGATTGATTGGGCACTTATGGTTTTCACGCCCCTATTGATGGTATTCAATTTCAGTTTTCAAAGGATGAGAGTGGAGATTAAGGATTGGCTAGTTCTAAGTGTCATTGGAGTTGAGGGACACTTAGGTTAGTTATAGGATCTTTGTTTTTCCTTTGGCCATACTATAAAGGGGGTCATGAATGGGTAGCTCGACCTAGTTGAGTCTAGTGAGTGGATGTGGTGCACCCTTGTGAAATCTAGCGCTAGGTAGATTAGTTGAAGCCCAAGATCATTGGAAAATGGAATTTGATTCAAATTGTGTTTGAATTGGAAGAACAGTAGAAGAAAGTGCACTGGACAAGGCGGTGTACACCGGACAGGGGTGGTCCGGACAGGTCCGGTGCGCCGGACAAGGGCACCGCCCTATTCCACCAGAGATGATGTTTTCATGGACTCTTCGGCCTTCATTCACCAGACAGGTGGTCCGGTGCAGCGGACAGGCGGTCCGGTGCAAGAACAGCCAGACAGTGTAATGGCTAGTTTGAAAAACTAGCCATTGGGGTGCACCAGACCATGAACAGTATCTGTCTGGTGCAGGAACAGTACCTGTCCGGTGCTCCTGAAAATGCTGAGTGGAGGGGTAACGATTAGTTTCTTCCCTTGGGACTATTTATACCCCTCCATCTCGTGCATTAGAGCTCTCTTGCTCATTTGTTCAGCTGAGGCAACACTTTGGAGTTCAAGAGAGTGCAAGAGCCTAGTGGGGTGATTGAGATTTGTTAACCCAAGATTAAGGACCTCATTAGTGCATAGGAGTAGCAAGTGTGCATCCACCTTTCTCATTAGGCTTGTCATGGTCAAGTGAGAGTTTGTGCTTGTTACTCTTGGTGATCGGCATCACCTAGATGGCTTGGTGGCGATTGAGAGCTTGGTGATCATCTGGCGGAGCTTGTGGATGACCCAACTCACCTTGTGAGTGGTTGTGGGAGATTCACCGCGTCGGAGTGACAAAGAATCAGCCGTAGAGAGCACTCAGTCCTTGCGCGGATCGAGGGGGAGCTACACCCTTGTGCGGGTGCTCCAACGAGGACTAGTGTGGAGTGCCGACTCTCTGATACCTCGCAAAAACATCACCGTGTTCCTTTCCCTATCTTTACTTTAAGCATTTACTTTTGAGCAATTACTTTCATGTATTTACATTCCTAGAATTGCCATGCTAGAGTAGGATTGGAACCTAGGGTGCAAAACTTTTGTGCGGTAGAATAGAAATCACTTTTAGGCACAAGGGGTGAAATGGGCTAAGCAGTAGGACTTATTTGTTGTGAGAAAATTTAGATTAGCCCAATTCACCCCCCTCTTGGGCATCTTGATCCTTTCAATTGGCATCAGAGCCTCGTGCTCCTTGAATTAGGCTTAACCGCCTAGAGCAAGATGTCCGGTGGGGATGGACCCCCTCCTTCTTTGAGGGAGATAATTTTCCTTATTGGAAAATTCATATGGAGGCGTACCTTGAGGCCATAGATGTTGGAGTTTTTAGGGCCGCTACTCAAGGTTTCGCAAAACCTAAGGATCCTGCAAACCTTACACCCGATGAGCAAAACCACGAGAAGTGGAATGCAAAGGCCAAAAACACCCTCTTTAGAGGCCTTTGCAAGGAGGTATTTAACCGTGTGTGGAACCACAAGGACACCCATGCACTATGGTCAGACATTTGTGCGTTCCATGAGGGAACAAAGAGCGAGTGTGAGGAACGCTATCACCTTGTGATGAAAAAGCTAAATTCATTTGAGATGCTTCCTAATGAAAGTGCTAATGATATGTACTCTCGCTTGAATGTTCATGTAGAGGAGGTCAATGGGCTTGGACTCACACAATTATCACCATCTGATGTTGTGAGAAAGATCTTGAGTGTCCTTCCATTGACAAGTATGGGCATATTGTTACGGTGCTTCATCAAGGTGATCTTTCCACCGCTACTCCAACTCAAATATTGGGGAAGATCAATGCACATGAGATGTACATGCACATCACTCCACAAGATGGCTCTTCTTCCAACAAGAAGAAAGATTTGGCATTCAAAGCTAGCCAAGAGAAGAAGTGCAAAGAAAAAGTCAAGGAGGTTGTTTTTGAAAGCTCAAGTGATAATGAAGTTGATGATGCAAATATTGCTCTCATGGTGAGGAAGGCTACCAAGGTGCTCAAAAGTCTAAATAAGAATGGCGTCAAGTTTGACTCAAAGAAGAAGAAGTTCTTCACTAGTAGCAAGAGGAATCCCATCTCTGAAATGGATTGCTACAATTGTGGTGATCTTGGTCATCTAGCTCATCAATGTCCTAAACCCAAGAAAGAAAAGTACAAGAAGAAGAACAAGGACAAGAAAGATGACTCAAGTGATGATGAGAAGAAGAAAGACAAGCCATACAAGAAGAAGGATGGCAAGAAGAAGCAACATCACAAGAAGAAGAATGGCAAGGCTCATATTGTTGGTGATTGGCTCATGGATATTGAATCATCAAGTGGCTTATCCTCCGACGATAGTGATGATGAAAACGAGAAGGTGGCCGCTCTGGTGATTGGGACTTCACTACCTCTACCGCCATCATCCTCTACACACCTATGCCTTATGGCCAAGGGTGATCAAAAGGTATAAAATGATGATGATAGTAGAGGTAATGAAAGTGGTAGCGATAGTGATGATGAATATGCCTCACCCACCTATGATGAACTTGCCGCTTTGCTAAATGATTACTCTAAAATCATAAGAAAGACAAGAGCTAAAAATGAAAAGCTAAAACTTGAGAATGAGTCTCTTTTAGCAAAATATGACATAGCCAAAAAATCTAGTGATGAGCTTAGAGAAGAAAATAAAGTTGTGTCATCCAACCTCAAGGAGCTCAAAACTTCCTTAAAAGAGCTTAAAGAAAAACATGATAAACTTGAGGGGATACACAAAGAGCTCAACACTAGATATGACTTGCTAAAAGAAGAATATACAAATCTCAAGATCAATCATGATAACCTTGTTCTTTCACATGAGTTTTTATCCAATGAACCACATGATGCTACTAACAATGTTGTTAAGATTGATATAGCCACATCATATGATGACTTGATTGTTGAGAGCATTGAGCAAGGTTCTAGTAGCAAAGGCAAGCAAGTGGTTGTGGCCGAGAACTAAAGGATCTTGAGAAACTATCAACCACCAATGCAATTGTCATAGCGACACAAGATGGTGACAATGATATGGCTCTTGATATTGAGATGCTTAGAGAAGAAAACAAGAGACTTAAGCTCTTTTAAGGAAGTTTTGAGCTCCTTGAGGTTGGATGACACAACTTTATTTTCTTCTCTAAGCTCATCACTAGATTTTTTGGCTATGTCATATTTTGCTAAAAGAGACTCATTCTCAAGTTTTAGCTTTTCATTTTTAGCTCTTGTCTTTCTTATGATTTTAGAGTAATCATTTAGCAAAGCGGCAAGTTCATCATAGGTGGGTGAGGCATATTCATCATCACTATCGCTACCACTTTCATTACCTCTACTATCATCATCATTTTATACCTTTTGATCACCCTTGGCCATAAGGCATAGGTGTGTAGAGGATGATGGCGGTAGAGGTAGTGAAGTCCCAATCACCAGAGCGGCCACCTTCTCGTTTTCATCATCACTATCGTCGGAGGATAAGCCACTTGATGATTCAATATCCATGAGCCAATCACCAACAATATGAGCCTTGCCATTCTTCTTCTTGTGATGTTGCTTCTTCTTGCCATCCTTCTTCTTGTATGGCTTGTCTTTCTTCTTCTCATCATCACTTGAGTCATCTTTCTTGTCCTTGTTCTTCTTCTTGTACTTTTCTTTCTTGGGTTTAGGACATTGATGAGCTAGATGACCAAGATCACCACAATTGTAGCAATCCATTTCAGAGATGGGATTCCTCTTGCTACTAGTGAAGAACTTCTTCTTCTTTGAGTCAAACTTGACGCCATTCTTATTTAGACTTTTGAGCACCTTGGTAGCCTTCCTCACCATGAGAGCAATATTTGCATCATCAACTTCATTATCACTTGAGCTTTCAAAAACAACCTCCTTGACTTTTTCTTTGCACTTCTTCTCTTGGCTAGCTTTGAATGCCAAATCTTTCTTCTTGTTGGAAGAAGAGCCATCTTGTGGAGTGATGTGCATGTACATCTCATGTGCATTGATCTTCCCCAATATTTGAGTTGGAGTAGCGGTGGAAAGATCACCTTGATGAAGCACCGTAACAATATGCCCATACTTGTCAATGGGAAGGACACTCAAGATCTTTCTCACAACATCAGATGGTGATAATTGTGTGAGTCCAAGCCCATTGACCTCCTCTACATGAACATTCAAGCGAGAGTACATATCATTAGCACTTTCATTAGGAAGCATCTCAAATGAATTTAGCTTTTTCATCACAAGGTGATAGCGTTCCTCACACTCGCTCTTTGTTCCCTCATGGAACGCACAAATGTCTGACCATAGTGCATGGGTGTCCTTGTGGTTCCACACACGGTTAAATACCTCCTTGCAAAGGCCTCTAAAGAGGGTGTTTTTGGCCTTTGCATTCCACTTCTCGTGGTTTTGCTCATCGGGTGTAAGGTTTGCAGGATCCTTAGGTTTTGCGAAACCTTGAGTAGCGGCCCTAAAAACTCCAACATCTATGGCCTCAAGGTACGCCTCCATATGAATTTTCCAATAAGGAAAATTATCTCCCTCAAAGAAGGAGGGGGTCCATCCCCACCGGACATCTTGCTCTAGGCGGTTAAGCCTAATTCAAGGAGCACGAGGCTCTGATGCCAATTGAAAGGATCAAGATGCCCAAGAGGGGGGTGAATTGGGCTAATCTAAATTTTCTCACAACAAATAAGTCCTACTGCTTAGCCCATTTCACCCCTTGTGCCTAAAAGTGATTTCTATTCTACCGCACAAAAGTTTTGCACCCTAGGTTCCAATCCTACTCTAGCATGGCAATTCTAGGAATGTAAATACATGAAAGTAATTGCTCAAAAGTAAATGCTTAAAGTAAAGATAGGGAAAGGAACACGGTGATGTTTTTGCGAGGTATCAGAGAGTCGGCACTCCACACTAGTCCTCGTTGGAGCACCCGCACAAGGGGTGTAGCTCCCCCTCGATCCGCGCAAGGACTGAGTGCTCTCTACGGCTGATTCTTTGTCACTCCGACGCGGTGAATCTCCCACAACCACTCACAAGGTGAGTTGGGTCATCCACAAGCTCCGCCAGATGATCACCAAGCTCTCAATCGCCACCAAGCCATCTAGGTGATGCCGATCACCAAGAGTAACAAGCACAAACTCTCACTTGACCATGACAAGCCTAATGAGAAAGGTGGATGCACACTTGCTACTCCTATGCACTAATGAGGTCCTTAATCTTGGGTTAACAAATCTCAATCACCCCACTAGGCTCTTGCACTCTCTTGAACTCCAAAGTGTTGCCTCAGCTGAACAAATGAGCAAGAGAGCTCTAATGCACGAGATGGAGGGGTATAAATAGTCCCAAGGGAAGAAACTAATCGTTACCCCTCCACTCAGCATTTTCAGGAGCACCGGACAGGTACTGTTCCTGCACCAGACAGATACTGTTCATGGTCTGGTGCACCCCAATGGCTAGTTTTTCAAACTAGCCATTACACTGTCTGGCTGTTCTTGCACCGGACCGCCTGTCCGCTGCACCGGACCACCTGTCTGGTGAATGAAGGCCGAAGAGTCCATGAAAACATCATCTCTGGTGGAATAGGGCGGTGCCCTTGTCCGGCGCACCGGACCTGTCCGGACCACCCCTGTCCGGTGTACACCGCCTTGTCCAGTGCACTTTCTTCTACTGTTCTTCCAATTCAAACACAATTTGAATCAAATTCCATTTTCCAATGATCTTGGGCTTCAACTAATCTACCTAGCGCTAGATTTCACAAGGGTGCACCACATCCACTCACTAGACTCAACTAGGTCGAGCTACCCATTCATGACCCCCTTTATAGTATGGCCAAAGGAAAAACAAAGATCCTATAACTAACCTAAGTGTCCCTCAACTCCAATGACACTTAGAACTAGCCAATCCTTAATCTCCACTCTCATCCTTTGAAAACTGAAATTGAATACCATCAATAGGGGCGTGAAAACCATAAGTGCCCAATCAATCACCATTACCATGACCTAACTTATATTGCCTCTGCAAAACACACGTTAGTCACAGTAATCTTGTGTAGTCATTAATCACCAGAACCCAACTAGGGGCCTAGATGCTTTCAGGACCCATCGATTGTACCTCTCTAATCACTAGAATTTCCAACACTCTTTGCTTGCTTGATAGCTCAAATCATGTGCAATATATCACTACACCTAGAGGAACGATAACGAAAGAATATTTTATTCAAGCACACATGCTAAAGAAAGGCCCAAGAAATATTGTAATCATGATTTATCGTGGCCATGCAAATCTCAAGGGCATTTGAAAGGCCCTAGTTTTGTTTTGGTAATTGAGTGACAACCTAGGTAGACTAACATGTGTTTGATGTGAGCAACACTTAAAGCCATGGTGGAGAGGTGGCTTGGTTATGTTGCAAGTGCTCAACTAGTGGTATGAAGGAGCTCATTACATATGAGACATGACATGGTGTCATGTGTCTAGGTGGAGAAGATCAAGAGACATGGCCTGGCTACGAAGGACCGAGTTGCTAGTGTGAAGGGCAAGTCAGAGGCTCGAGTGCGACGGACTGCGTGGCAGTGAAGCTAGAGCAAGGACTTGGTGCTGATGGACCGAGTGCAACGGTGAAGAGCAAGCAAAGTTGCAATCGATGAACCAATGAGGCCACGTGATGACATGAAAGTGGATCATATTATCTACGAAGTATCAAGCCATGGAAGACTTGTGTTGATTACAAGTGGCTTGATGGAGGTTGATGCTTGTGTAGCATCACCAAGGATGGAGATGAAATGGAATGTGCAAGGCAAAGGTATATTTGTAGGGCATTTCATTTCATCGGTCAAAGGTTGAGTGGAGAAGTGGTTGACCTAGTTTAGGATAGATAGTTGTACTATCAAAAGGGGTTCTCTTGTAAGATAAACGGTTATCTAGTGCCACTAGGTGAGGTCTAACTCGTGGTGCATTTAGATTGAGTGGCGTGGTGAGTAGCAAGCGAAAATGTTTTTGAAAACACTTTGAAAAATGCTAACTCAGTGCTTATATGTTTGGCAAAACATTTGAGAGTTGGCACGCTTGCAAAGAGGTGCAGTTGTGCTACCGGTTGTGCTGTTTTAGCACTCACCGGACGTGTTCGGTGTGCCACCAAACTTGGGCACCGGACACGTCGGCTATGTGCTAACTGTTGTCAAGTTTCAGCCTAGCACCTTGCCTTCCGGTGTGCACTGGACATGTCCTGTGCATTGGACTTATTCACCGGATAGCAACTCCAGAGAGGGTGTTTTAGGTGCGTTTTAGGCCAATTGTGTGGACCGAATCTGTCCTGTGTGACACCGGACATGTGCACCGGATAGCGGTTCCAGAGAGGGTGTTTTAGTGCTTTTTGGGCTATTGTGTGCACCCAGCCTGTCCGGTGTTGATAGGATCTAAATGGCTAGAGGGGGTGTGAATAGCCTATAAAAATTCCCTACAAATCACAAATTTCACTATAGCAAAGTTGATTAGTAAATAAGACGGCGCTTATGCAATTTGCTCTAGCTCTACTTCACCACAAGCAGGCCTCCTACACAATGCTAGTTGCTATGATCTCTGAGGTTCATTTCACACACACAAGCACACTAGCAACTACAACTACAAACTACACCTAGCAAGAGCTACTAAACCTGATAACTAATTACAACTACAATTAGCTCTATGCTACACTAGGCTACACAAGCAACTACCACACGAG
>JAHUYU010000382.1:0-21437 GCA_030439765.1 Tripidium arundinaceum
CTCAACTGGGGTAAGTGGCAACTTTTTCCATAAATGAGCTGGAATGGTGACATGCCGATGGGGGTCTTGTAAGCTGTCCTGTATGCCCAAAGTGCATCAGGGAGCTTGTTCTCCATCCTTTTCCCATCTCATTGACCGTTTTCTGTAGGATATTCTTGATTTGTTTATTTGAAGTTTCTGCCTGACCGCTAGTTTGAGGGTGATATGGGGTGGCAATGTTGTGTTTGGCCCCAAGCTCTTTTAGGAAGGCTCTGAATGTTCTGTCAATGAAGTGAGATCCCCCATCGCTTATCACCATCCTTGGTGTTCCAAAACGAGGGAAAATCACTTCATGAAACATCTTCCTTGCATGTTTGGCGTCTGCAGCTCTGCATGGCATTGCTTCCACCCATTTGGATACATAATCAACAGCGATGAGGATATACTCGCAATCCTGGGACTTTTGGAATGGCCCCATGAAGTCAATGCCCCACACATCAAATATTTCTATTTGAAGGTTGTAGTGTAGGGGCATTGCATTGCGAGCAGTGATGCCTCCTTGCAGCTGTCATTTTCGACACCTTCGGATGAATTCTTTGGTGTCTTCATACATCGTTGGCCAAAAGAATCCACACTGCCAGATTTTGGCTTGTGTGCGGAATACTCCATAATGGCCTCCGTATGGTGCTGCATGGCATTTCTCGATAATTTGTATACCCTTTGCTGTTGGTACACATCTCCTCAACAATCCGTCAGAGCAGACCCTGTACAGATACGGGTCATCACAAAGATGACGTCTGCTTTCAACTTGTAATTTCCTCCTGTTTTCTCCCGGTGGTACATAACCTGTAACCATGTAGTTGACGATGTTTGCGTACCATGGGTTGGAGTCTGTCACCTTTAGAAGCATGTCGTCGCGTAGGAAGTCATTTATTGGTAACTCCTGCATGTTAGTGACTTGCATACGCGATAGATGATCTGCAACGGTATTCTCTACTCCCTTTTTATCTTTTATTTCAAGGTCAAATTCTTGGAGTAAAAGAACCCATCTTATTAATCGCGGTTTAGCATCTTTCTTAGTGAGCAAGTATTTTAGTGCAGCATGATCAGTGTAAATCACAACTTTTGCTCCAACTAAGTAAGATCCAAACTTGTCGATAGCAAAAACAACTGCCAAGAGTTCTTTTTCAGTAGTGGCATAATTAAGTTGTGCTCCTGTCAGTGTTTTGTTAGCATAGGCAATTGCGTGATGCTTTTAATCTTTGGTTTGGCCAAGGACCGCACCAACAGCATAGTCACTAGCATCACACATGATCTCAAAAGGTAGCGTCCAATCGGGAGGTTGGATGATTGGCGCTGAGATGAGTGCTTTCTTAAGAGTATGAAAAGCATTTAAGCACTCATTAGTGAACTCGAAAGGCGCATCCTTAGCTAACAGGTTTGTGAGGGGTCTAGAGATTTGTGAAAAGTCTTTAATGAACCGTCTGTAGAACCCCGCATGACCTAGGAAGCTACGGATGCCCTTTACATTCACAGGGGGTGGTAGTTGTTCGATCACCTCGATCTTTGCTTTGTCTACCTCAATCCCCCTTTCGGACACAAGGTGCCCAAGGACGATGCCTTCTCGGACCATGAAATGGCATTTTTCCCAGTTAAGTACCAGGTCCTTTTCTTGGCATCGTTGCAAGACTTTGTCTAGATTCTCAAGGCAGTGATCAAAAGTTTTCCCATAGACTGAAAAGTCGTCCATGAAAACTTCCATGATTTCTTCAATCATGTCTGAGAAAATAGACATCATGCACCGTTGGAATGAAGCGGGTGCATTGCACAACCCGAACGACATTCGTCGATATGCATATGTTCCATACGGGCATGTAAAAGTCGTCTTACTTTGATCATCGGGGTGGATAGGAATTTGATGATACCCCGAATACCCATCAAGGAAACAGAAGAAAGAATGCTTCGCCAACCGTTCCAGCATTTCATCAATGAAGGGCAGTGGGAAGTGGTCTTTCTTTGTGGCCGAGTTGAGTTTTCGGTAGTCTATACACATTCTCCACCCCGTGACGGTTCGTTGTGGGATTAATTCATTTTTGTTGTTTTCAACGACCGTCATTCCTCCCTTTTTGGGTACCACTTGGACGGGACTAACCCAGTCGCTATGTGGTACGGGATAAATTATCCCGGCGTGAAGAAGTTTGAGGACTTCTTTCTTCACGACTTCCCGCATCGCATTGTTGAGCCTACGCTGAGGCTCTCGAGATGGTGTACTTGAAGGGTCAATTGGAATGCGATGGGTACAAAGGGTTGGACTTATCCCCTTAAGATCTTGCAAGGAATACCCAAAAACAGACCTGTGCTTTTCTAAGATGGCGATGAGTTTGGATGTCTCCTCATCAGTAAGCTTATCACTTATGATTACAGGAGTTTGTTTGTCGCCATTCAGGAAAGCATAACGTAGGCCTATGGGCAGGGGTTTAAGTTCCACTAGAGGTCGTGCCGGTGCTTCCTCTTTAGGAAGTTCTATGGTTTCGCCTAAGTCGTCCTCCTCTTTGATAAAGAGTTCAACATCTTTTTCTAAGGATGACTCAGGAGATTCGAAAGGTGAAACCGACATGACTTCCTTGGGAAAAATAGGATAGGGGAAAGATTCTGCCACCGAGTTTTTGGCTCGAGTGATAGAAAAAGAAAAAGTGTCCTTCCCCAACTTAACGTCCAGTTCCCCTGAAGATGGTGGGTCTAAGAAGAGTTTCTCTAGGGGATGCCCAATCATGATATCGAAATCTTGAATGTCGAAGACATAGAAATCAAGGGCCATTTCGACCTTATCATGATGAATTGTTATATTATGCAGAATCCCACGTCCTTTCAGGTTGGTCCGTGGAGCAATTCTCAGATATTTGTTTGTTTGAGAAAAAGGTTCATCACCTAAGTAGGTGTGCGCAAAAGATGTAGACATGAGGTTTGCTCCAATAGTGGGATTGTAAAGCACATCCACCATAATCCTACAGATTCGGCATTGAATGGTTAAAGAAGGGGTGCAAATCTGAATTTCTTTAGAAGAGTGCTCCGCTTCTTCTACCCATTCGCTGCTCATGATAGCAGTTAGCTGCTTGAAAAATTCCCTAAGGATTTTTTTGTCTAAAGGGTCAAGAGGAGTGACAGGGATTGGTGGTCTCTTTTGACAAGAGTATTTCGAGGTGTTTCCGAAGTTTTCAAAAAGTTCATCCTCGAAAAAAGGAAAGTCTGAAGGTTGGAAGTCTTCCTTCAGAGTTTCTAGTTCAGGTGAGGGTCTCTGGTTAAGAGTTATGGGCTCGGCCTCAGCCGAAGAGACTTCCTCGGGTTTTGGTTCGGGTTTTACACGGAGGGGTTCTAGCGGAGGAGTGTTTTCTAGAATGCGATCTAGAAGAGCTTCTCCTTCTGCTGTGGTTTTATGTGTAAAAGATCCTCCGGCAGCTATATCGAGCTGTAGGGCAGACTCCTTGCTAAGACCTAACCAAAAATGCTGTAACAGCACATGGTTTGGTATAGACAAGTTTGGGCCAGAACGTGATAGGATTGAAAATCTGTCCCAAGCTGCACCTATAGTTTCCTTCTCTTTTTGTTGGAAGTTGAGAATCTCCTGTCGTAGGGCAGCGATTCGAGATATAGGGAAGAACGCGAGACAGAATCTGTTCCTCAGTTCTTCCTAATCTCCATTTACCTTCCCTACGTTGTGGGTGTACCATTGTTTCGCCCTCTCATTAAGCAAGAAAGGAAACAACTTCCACCAAAGTGTTTCTTGTGACATGCCCGAAATGGTTAGGCATGCACATAGTTGCTCAAACTCCCTTAAATGGTGATAGGGGTTTTCATAATCTAACCCCGAGAAGGTCTGTTCCCGAACCATGGCTATAAAGCCAGGGCGGGGTTCATAGCTGGAAGCTGTGATGGGCTTCGATGATTGTGGTGGCTCTACAAACTCGCCCTTGGGAGCAGAAAGGGTTTGAATGGTTGGTTGCTCCATTGGAAAAAGATTAAAAGAAAAGAAAGAGTAAAATAAAGGATACACGGGCGAACTAGGTTCGGAGACAAAAACGACAACTGTTCCCCAGCAACGGCGCCAGAAATGCTTGTTGGTATTTCTTAGCGTAAGCAGAAAAGTCCGCAAGCGCACGGAAGTACCGTTGTAGCACTTCACCCGGTGGTAATCAGGGTATCGTATTTCCACGAGGAACGGTAGTGTTAAGAGCCTCTTGGCTAGTTCTCCCAAGAAAACAAGAAGAAGGATAACCAGGGTAGTGAGGTTTTTCTAAGGATAGAGATCTTAAGGTAAGATAGCTTGATCACTATAGACTTGCTTCGGGCACCGGATCACACTTGGTCTGCCAAGCGAGGCCGGCCTGTAGCTCTACGCCGTACCCAAACGTGGGGGATTACAAGGGACGGACAGGGCTGTCACCACCTGTCGCCTACCCCTCAACCGTGGAGTACGAGGCAAACGAAGGTAACTTCTAGCTTAGACACCACGTCCACACTATTAGTTACTACTCTAGCGTTGGCCAGGAACTTCCGTCTCTATCAGGAGTCCTCTACTAGGGTATTCGTCACAAGGACGAACGATGATCCCGCAAGTTTATAATGAACAAAGATAACTTACTTAAGAACTCAATATCAATAGATAAACACGAACGTCTTACTTCAAGTAGCAAGATGATCGTTGAGGTACAAGTGTAGATGGAGCCGACAAGTCCGGCACTCCGTCCACCCGATGTACAAGGCTTGCCAAGTACAAGAAGGAGAAGGAGCCGACTCTCCGGTATTCCTCTAACTCTTCCTCACTCACTCCCTATACTAGTCTAGCTAATAGCTAATGTGGAGGTAAAGCTTGCTCTTCTTCTTCTCTTCAAGTGTATCATCCTTTGAGAGGGGGTGTCCTCCTCCTTTTGTAGCTTGGTGAGGTCGGTTTGCCAATGTATTTTAGGAAAGAACCACCGCAACCGACCTCCAAGGCATTAATGGCACCGCCCTGCCAAAGGTGGGCCCGAGAGGCGGTGATGGCCGCACCTGGCCTGGCGCGGTTTGCCACCGCCTTTGACAGGTGGGCTGCTATTTGGGCTTGGATCTTGTTTGCGTTGGTGGTCGGCCCAGATTTGCTATTTGAGTGGGCTTTTCCCTCTTTTCTTCTTTGTATGCTTGGCCCAAATGAGATATTCTAGTTTTTTCTCTTTTCTTTTCACCAAACTTTGGTGTATATTCATGTTTGTACCTACAAAATAGATAACTCACCAAAACTCATGGAAATGGTTAGTTGTAAAACCCTATTTCTAAGTTTGGTGTTGCTTTTGGCAGGTTTTATATAAATGTTGGCGGTGTGAAGTGTGAGTTAAGAACTGCCAACACCCACCGATTATGACAGCACCTAAAGCCGATAAGACCTTACTGATCTATATCGCAGCAACTACCTGTGTCGCTAGCACAGCCATCGTCGTTGAGCGGGAAGAGCCTGGACATGCATATAAAGTTCAGCACCCAATTTACTTCATCAGCGAAGTCTTGAACGAGTCTAAGACTCAGTATCCCCAAGTCCAGAAGATGTTGTATGCCGTCTTGATTACATCCCGTAAGTTTTGCCACTATTTCGAGACATATAAGATAGCCGTGGTTACTGAGTTCCCGCTCGGTGACATTCTTCGCAATAAGGAAGCTAATGGATGCATTATCAAGTGGGCAGTAGAGCTCAGCACGTACTCTATTGATTTCCGAGGCCGACAGACTATCAAGTTATAGGTGCTTGCAAATTTCATCGCCGAGTAGACTGAGATGCAAGAACCTATCTCGGTTGATCGCCCTGAGCACTGGATGATGTACTTCAATGGTGCACTCAACATCGATGGTGCCGGGGCAAGCATGTTGTTCATTACTCTGTCCAGGGATGAGCTCTGCTACGTCCTGCAGATCCACTTCCCAACCTCCAACAACACCGCTGAATATGAGGCGGTGCTTCACGGTTTTCGCATTGCCGTTCCCTTGGCGTTAAATGCCTAATGGTGTACGGCGACTCCGCTTTGGTAATTGTTGGTATTTGTTAATGCAAACAGAGAAATCCGCAAGCGCACGGATACCGTTGTAGCTTTCACCCAGGAGTATTCCAGGGTATCGTATTTATCCTCAGGGAAGCAATGGTTAAAGAACTTGATAATTAACCATCATGTATCTGCTAACTAGTATACCGGCTAGACTAAAGTGGGGGTAAGTGATAAAATAGGTATTTTGGATAAATGACACACATAGGAGAACTCTATGATAAGATAGCAGAGCAGACAGGCTAAGCTGGGAGGACAACGGGAGAGTTCAAGGTTCCTATTTACTTCTCCATTACTGTGGTTCTATTCTAGTTCATACCAAAGGGATTAACTAAACAAAGGTTAAACATAGCGATCACACCATGGCACTTCGGAGCAGCAGTTCCTTTCCGATCCTCGAAAAGACTGGGAAGGGGTGATCGGGGTCAGGCTGCCAAAAGCTCTACGAAAACACACCCAAATACGCAAAACACAAGGCGTAATATCACCCGACATGAGCCCAGGGGGAGAAGGACCACCTACCAGGCAAATCAGAGCCCTGTCACGAGAAAAAGGCCCAAAATACAAAGCAAACATGCTCCAAATAGGGCCAAACTTTGCAGGAGTGGCCCATGCAGTCCTAGAGGCCTACAGAACAAAGATTGGGCCAAAACGACACCTCTAGGGTGCGGCCGACCCCCTGGTGCGGTCGCACCTATGGTGGCGCGTCTCGGGCCCATCTTTGGTGAGCCACCTCTCACCGACAATGCAAAGGCGGTTATGTAGGTGATCGGCCAGGTTCATTGCATCTTCAGGTCGGTTTGAGGGCGGTTTATTGCCTTCCATGAGAGGAGAATGCATCTTCCAATTAGCCCCCTCTTCTCCACCTATAAAAGGAGGACCTCTCCCCTCTCATTGAGATATCAAACACCACCAAGGAAGAGCTCCACTCTACATTTTCAAGATGTAATAGTAGTACTAGCCTAGTAGGGAGTTAGGGAAGACGCTCAAGTTTCGGAAGAGCCCTAGGAGTTCTGGTATAATCTTGTATCGATCCTTTGTAAGACTCAAATACTTCATATTTATCTTCTCTAATTACTGAAATGTCCTTCATGGTTATCTAGTTTATGCTTTAGTGGTTTAACTTATCATGGTTAAGTGTAGTATTTTTACACCTTGGCATGGGATCTCCGTTCGACCGAATGCTTTAGTTTTTACATGAAACTGGAGTAGTAATCGATAGTGTAGATGTGGTGTCTAGACTATAGATTACCTGAGTTTGCGCCCAACCCTACGGATAGCTGTGGTAGCCCCGGAGGTGACAGCTCCGACCAGGCCTTTGTATTCCACCACGTTCGGGTTGGTGTTTTCGTAGAGCTTTTGGCAGCCTGACCCCGATCACCCCTTCCCAGTCTTTTCGAGGATCGGAAAGGAACTGCTGCTCCGAAGTGCCATGGTGTGATCGCTATGTTTAACCTTTGTTTAGTTAATCCCTTTGGTATGAACTAGAATAGAACCACAGTAATGGAGAAGTAAATAGGAACCTTGAACTCTCCCGTTGTCCTCCCAGCTTAGCCTGTCTGCTCTGCTATCTTATCATAGAGTTCTCCTATGTGTGTCATTTATCCAAAATACCTATTTTATCACTTACCCCCACTTTAGTCTAGCCGGTATACTAGTTAGCAGATACATGATGGTTAATTATCAAGTTCTTTAACCATTGCTTCCCTGAGGATAAATACGATACCCTGGAATACTCCTGGGTGAAAGCTACAACGGTATCCGTGCGCTTGCGGATTTCTCTGTTTGCATTAACAAATACCAACAATTACCAAAGCGGAGTCGCCGTACACCATTAGGCATTTAACGCCAAGGGAACGGCAATGCGAAAACCGTGAAGCACCGCCTCATATTCAGCGGTGTTGTTGGAGGTTGGGAAGTGGATCTGCAGGACGTAGCAGAGCTCATCCCTGGACAGAGTAATGAACAACATGCTTGCCCCGGCACCATCGATGTTGAGTGCACCATTGAAGTACATCATCCAGTGCTCAGGGCGATCAACCGAGATAGGTTCTTGCATCTCAGTCTACTCGGCGATGAAATTTGCAAGCACCTATAACTTGATAGTCTGTCGGCCTCGGAAATCAATAGAGTACGTGCTGAGCTCTACTGCCCACTTGATAATGCATCCATTAGCTTCCTTATTGCGAAGAATGTCACCGAGCGGGAACTCAGTAACCACGGCTATCTTATATGTCTCGAAATAGTGGCAAAACTTACGGGATGTAATCAAGACGGCATACAACATCTTCTGGACTTGGGGATACTGAGTCTTAGACTCGTTCAAGACTTCGCTGATGAAGTAAATTGGGTGCTGAACTTTATATGCATGTCCAGGCTCTTCCCGCTCAACGACGATGGCTGTGCTAGCGACTTACAGGTAGTTGCTGCGATATAGATCAGTAAGGTCTTATCGGCTTTAGGTGCTGTCATAATCGGTGGGTGTTGGCAGTTCTTAACTCACACTTCACACCGCCAACATTTATATAAAACCTGCCAAAAGCAACACCAAACTTAGAAATAGGGTTTTACAACTAACCATTTCCATGAGTTTTGGTGAGTTATCTATTTTGTAGGTACAAACATGAATATACACCAAAGTTTGGTGAAAAGAAAAGAGAAAAAACTAGAATATCTCATTTGGGCCAAGCATACAAAGAAGAAAAGAGGGAAAAGCCCACTCAAATAGCAAATCTGGGCCGACCACCAACGCAAACAAGATCCAAGCCCAAATAGCAGCCCACCTGTCAAAGGCGGTGGCAAACCGCGCCAGGCCAGGTGCGGCCATCACCGCCTCTCGGGCCCACCTTTGGCAGGGCGGTGCCATTAATGCCTTGGAGGTCGGTTGCGGTGGTTCTTTCCTAAAATACATTGGCAAACCGACCTCACCAAGCTACAAAAGGAGGAGGACACCCCCTCTCAAAGGATGATACACTTGAAGAGAAGAAGAAGAGCAAGCTTTACCTCCACATTAGCTATTAGCTAGACTAGTATAGGGAGTGAGTGAGGAAGAGTTAGAGGAATACCGGAGAGTCGGCTCCTTCTCCTTCTTGTACTTGGCAAGCCTTGTACATCGGGTGGACGGAGTGCCGGACTTGTCGGCTCCATCTACACTTGTACCTCAACGATCATCTTGCTACTTGAAGTAAGACGTTCGTGTTTATCTATTGATATTGAGTTCTTAAGTAAGTTATCTTTGTTCATTATAAACTTGCGGGATCATCGTTCGTCCTTGTGACGAATACCCTAGTAGAGGACTCCTGATAGAGACGGAAGTTCCTGGCCAACGCTAGAGTAGTAACTAATAGTGTGGACGTGGTGTCTAAGCTAGAAGTTACCTTCGTTTGCCTCGTACTCCACGGTTGAGGGGTAGGCGACAGGTGGTGACAGCCCTGTCCGTCCCTTGTAATCCCCCACGTTTGGGTACGGCGTAGAGCTACAGGCCGGCCTCGCTTGGCAGACCAAGTGTGATCCGGTGCCCGAAGCAAGTCTATAGTGATCAAGCTATCTTACCTTAAGATCTCTATCCTTAGAAAAACCTCACTACCCTGGTTATCCTTCTTCTTGTTTTCTTGGGAGAACTAGCCAAGAGGCTCTTAACACTACCGTTCCTCGTGGAAATACGATACCCTGATTACCACCGGGTGAAGTGCTACAACGGTACTTCCGTGCGCTTGCGGACTTTTCTGCTTACGCTAAGAAATACCAACAAGCATTTCTGGCGCCGTTGCTGGGGAACAGTTGTCGTTTTTGTCTCCGAACCTAGTTCGCCCGTGTATCCTTTATTTTACTCTTTCTTTTCTTTTAATCTTTTTCCAATGGAGCAACCAACCATTCAAACCCTTTCTGCTCCCAAGGGCGAGTTTGTAGAGCCACCACAATCATCGAAGCCCATCACAGCTTCCAGCTATGAACCCCGCCCTGGCTTTATAGCCATGGTTCGGGAACAGACCTTCTCGGGGTTAGATTATGAAAACCCCTATCACCATTTAAGGGAGTTTGAGCAACTATGTGCATGCCTAACCATTTCGGGCATGTCACAAGAAACACTTCGGTGGAAGTTGTTTCCTTTCTTGCTTAATGAGAGGGCGAAACAATGGTACACCCACAACGTAGGGAAGGTAAATGGAGATTAGGAAGAACTGAGGAACAGATTCTGTCTCGCGTTCTTCCCTATATCTCGAATCGCTGCCCTACGACAGGAGATTCTCAACTTCCAACAAAAAGAGAAGGAAACTATAGGTGCAGCTTGGGACAGATTTTCAATCCTATCACGTTCTGGCCCAAACTTGTCTATACCAAACCATGTGCTGTTACAGCATTTTTGGTTAGGTCTTAGCAAGGAGTCTGCCCTACAGCTCGATATAGCTGCCGGAGGATCTTTTACACATAAAACCACAGCAGAAGGAGAAGCTCTTCTAGATCGCATTCTAGAAAACACTCCTCCGCTAGAACCCCTCCGTGTAAAACCCGAACCAAAACCCGAGGAAGTCTCTTCGGCTGAGGCCGAGCCCATAACTCTTAACCAGAGACCCTCACCTGAACTAGAAACTCTGAAGGAAGACTTCCAACCTTCAGACTTTCCTTTTTTCGAGGATGAACTTTTTGAAAACTTCGGAAACACCTCGAAATACTCTTGTCAAAAGAGACCACCAATCCCTGTCACTCCTCTTGACCCTTTAGACAAAAAAATCCTTAGGGAATTTTTCAAGCAGCTAACTGCTATCATGAGCAGCGAATGGGTAGAAGAAGCGGAGCACTCTTCTAAAGAAATTCAGATTTGCACCCCTTCTTTAACCATTCAATGCCGAATCTGTAGGATTATGGTGGATGTGCTTTACAATCCCACTATTGGAGCAAACCTCATGTCTACATCTTTTGCGCACACCTACTTAGGTGATGAACCTTTTTCTCAAACAAACAAATATCTGAGAATTGCTCCACGGACCAACCTGAAAGGACGTGGGATTCTGCATAATATAACAATTCAGTCATGATAAGGTCGAAATGGCCCTTGATTTCTATGTCTTCGACATTCAAGATTTCGATATCATGATTGGGCATCCCCTAGAGAAACTCTTCTTAGACCCACCATCTTCAGGGGAACTGGACGTTAAGTTGGGGAAGGACACTTTTTCTTTTTCTATCACTCGAGCCAAAAACTCGGTGGCAGAATCTTTCCCCTATCCTATTTTTCCCAAGGAAGTCATGTCGGTTTCACCTTTCGAATCTCCTGAGTCATCCTTAGAAAAAGATGTTGAACTCTTTATCAAAGAGGAGGACGACTTAGGCGAAACCATAGAACTTCCTAAAGAGGAAGCACCGGCACGACCTCTAGTGGAACTTAAACCCCTGCCCATAGGCCTACGTTATGCTTTCCTGAATGGCGACAAACAAACTCCTGTAATCATAAGTGATAAGCTTACTGATGAGGAGACATCCAAACTCATCGCCATCTTAGAAAAGCACAGGTCTGTTTTTGGGTATTCCTTGCAAGATCTTAAGGGGATAAGTCCAACCCTTTGTACCCATCGCATTCCAATTGACCCTTCAAGTACACCATCTCGAGAGCCTCAGCGTAGGCTCAACAATGCGATGCGGGAAGTCGTGAAGAAAGAAGTCCTCAAACTTCTTCACGCCGGGATAATTTATCCCGTACCACATAGCGACTGGGTTAGTCCCGTCCAAGTGGTACCCAAAAAGGGAGGAATGACGGTCGTTGAAAACAACAAAAATGAATTAATCCCACAACGAACCGTCACGGGGTGGAGAATGTGTATAGACTACCGAAAACTCAACTCGGCCACAAAGAAAGACCACTTCCCACTGCCCTTCATTGATGAAATGCTGGAACGGTTGGCGAAGCATTCTTTCTTCTGTTTCCTTGATGGGTATTCGGGGTATCATCAAATTCCTATCCACCCCGATGATCAAAGTAAGACGACTTTTACATGCCCGTATGGAACATATGCATATCGACGAATGTCGTTCGGGTTGTGCAATGCACCCGCTTCATTCCAACGGTGCATGATGTCTATTTTCTCAGACATGATTGAAGAAATCATGGAAGTTTTCATGGACGACTTTTCAGTCTATGGGAAAACTTTTGATCACTGCCTTGAGAATCTAGACAAAGTCTTGCAACGATGCCAAGAAAAGGACCTGGTACTTAACTGGGAAAAATGCCATTTCATGGTCCGAGAAGGCATCGTCCTTGGGCACCTTGTGTCCGAAAGGGGGATTGAGGTAGACAAAGCAAAGATCGAGGTGATCGAACAACTACCACCCCCTGTGAATGTAAAGGGCATCCGTAGCTTCCTAGGTCATGCGGGGTTCTACAGACGGTTCATTAAAGACTTTTCACAAATCTCTAGACCCCTCACAAACCTGTTAGCTAAGGATGCGCCTTTCGAGTTCACTAATGAGTGCTTAAATGCTTTTCATACTCTTAAGAAAGCACTCATCTCAGCGCCAATCATCCCAACCTCCCGATTGGACGCTACCTTTTGAGATCATGTGTGATGCTAGTGACTATGCAGAATCCCACGTCCTTTCAGGTTGGTCCGTGGAGCAATTCTCAGATATTTGTTTGTTTGAGAAAAAGGTTCATCACCTAAGTAGGTGTGCGCAAAAGATGTAGACATGAGGTTTGCTCCAATAGTGGGATTGTAAAGCACATCCACCATAATCCTACAGATTCGGCATTGAATGGTTAAAGAAGGGGTGCAAATCTGAATTTCTTTAGAAGAGTGCTCCGCTTCTTCTACCCATTCGCTGCTCATGATAGCAGTTAGCTGCTTGAAAAATTCCCTAAGGATTTTTTTGTCTAAAGGGTCAAGAGGAGTGACAGGGATTGGTGGTCTCTTTTGACAAGAGTATTTCGAGGTGTTTCCGAAGTTTTCAAAAAGTTCATCCTCGAAAAAAGGAAAGTCTGAAGGTTGGAAGTCTTCCTTCAGAGTTTCTAGTTCAGGTGAGGGTCTCTGGTTAAGAGTTATGGGCTCGGCCTCAGCCGAAGAGACTTCCTCGGGTTTTGGTTCGGGTTTTACACGGAGGGGTTCTAGCGGAGGAGTGTTTTCTAGAATGCGATCTAGAAGAGCTTCTCCTTCTGCTGTGGTTTTATGTGTAAAAGATCCTCCGGCAGCTATATCGAGCTGTAGGGCAGACTCCTTGCTAAGACCTAACCAAAAATGCTGTAACAGCACATGGTTTGGTATAGACAAGTTTGGGCCAGAACGTGATAGGATTGAAAATCTGTCCCAAGCTGCACCTATAGTTTCCTTCTCTTTTTGTTGGAAGTTGAGAATCTCCTGTCGTAGGGCAGCGATTCGAGATATAGGGAAGAACGCGAGACAGAATCTGTTCCTCAGTTCTTCCTAATCTCCATTTACCTTCCCTACGTTGTGGGTGTACCATTGTTTCGCCCTCTCATTAAGCAAGAAAGGAAACAACTTCCACCGAAGTGTTTCTTGTGACATGCCCGAAATGGTTAGGCATGCACATAGTTGCTCAAACTCCCTTAAATGGTGATAGGGGTTTTCATAATCTAACCCCGAGAAGGTCTGTTCCCGAACCATGGCTATAAAGCCAGGGCGGGGTTCATAGCTGGAAGCTGTGATGGGCTTCGATGATTGTGGTGGCTCTACAAACTCGCCCTTGGGAGCAGAAAGGGTTTGAATGGTTGGTTGCTCCATTGGAAAAAGATTAAAAGAAAAGAAAGAGTAAAATAAAGGATACACGGGCGAACTAGGTTCGGAGACAAAAACGACAACTGTTCCCCAGCAACGGCGCCAGAAATGCTTGTTGGTATTTCTTAGCGTAAGCAGAAAAGTCCGCAAGCGCACGGAAGTACCGTTGTAGCACTTCACCCGGTGGTAATCAGGGTATCGTATTTCCACGAGGAACGGTAGTGTTAAGAGCCTCTTGGCTAGTTCTCCCAAGAAAACAAGAAGAAGGATAACCAGGGTAGTGAGGTTTTTCTAAGGATAGAGATCTTAAGGTAAGATAGCTTGATCACTATAGACTTGCTTCGGGCACCGGATCACACTTGGTCTGCCAAGCGAGGCCGGCCTGTAGCTCTACGCCGTACCCAAACGTGGGGGATTACAAGGGACGGACAGGGCTGTCACCACCTGTCGCCTACCCCTCAACCGTGGAGTACGAGGCAAACGAAGGTAACTTCTAGCTTAGACACCACGTCCACACTATTAGTTACTACTCTAGCGTTGGCCAGGAACTTCCGTCTCTATCAGGAGTCCTCTACTAGGGTATTCGTCACAAGGACGAACGATGATCCCGCAAGTTTATAATGAACAAAGATAACTTACTTAAGAACTCAATATCAATAGATAAACACGAACGTCTTACTTCAAGTAGCAAGATGATCGTTGAGGTACAAGTGTAGATGGAGCCGACAAGTCCGGCACTCCGTCCACCCGATGTACAAGGCTTGCCAAGTACAAGAAGGAGAAGGAGCCGACTCTCCGGTATTCCTCTAACTCTTCCTCACTCACTCCCTATACTAGTCTAGCTAATAGCTAATGTGGAGGTAAAGCTTGCTCTTCTTCTTCTCTTCAAGTGTATCATCCTTTGAGAGGGGGTGTCCTCCTCCTTTTGTAGCTTGGTGAGGTCGGTTTGCCAATGTATTTTAGGAAAGAACCACCGCAACCGACCTCCAAGGCATTAATGGCACCGCCCTGCCAAAGGTGGGCCCGAGAGGCGGTGATGGCCGCACCTGGCCTGGCGCGGTTTGCCACCGCCTTTGACAGGTGGGCTGCTATTTGGGCTTGGATCTTGTTTGCGTTGGTGGTCGGCCCAGATTTGCTATTTGAGTGGGCTTTTCCCTCTTTTCTTCTTTGTATGCTTGGCCCAAATGAGATATTCTAGTTTTTTCTCTTTTCTTTTCACCAAACTTTGGTGTATATTCATGTTTGTACCTACAAAATAGATAACTCACCAAAACTCATGGAAATGGTTAGTTGTAAAACCCTATTTCTAAGTTTGGTGTTGCTTTTGGCAGGTTTTATATAAATGTTGGCGGTGTGAAGTGTGAGTTAAGAACTGCCAACACCCACCGATTATGACAGCACCTAAAGCCGATAAGACCTTACTGATCTATATCGCAGCAACTACCTGTGTCGCTAGCACAGCCATCGTCGTTGAGCGGGAAGAGCCTGGACATGCATATAAAGTTCAGCACCCAATTTACTTCATCAGCGAAGTCTTGAACGAGTCTAAGACTCAGTATCCCCAAGTCCAGAAGATGTTGTATGCCGTCTTGATTACATCCCGTAAGTTTTGCCACTATTTCGAGACATATAAGATAGCCGTGGTTACTGAGTTCCCGCTCGGTGACATTCTTCGCAATAAGGAAGCTAATGGATGCATTATCAAGTGGGCAGTAGAGCTCAGCACGTACTCTATTGATTTCCGAGGCCGACAGACTATCAAGTTATAGGTGCTTGCAAATTTCATCGCCGAGTAGACTGAGATGCAAGAACCTATCTCGGTTGATCGCCCTGAGCACTGGATGATGTACTTCAATGGTGCACTCAACATCGATGGTGCCGGGGCAAGCATGTTGTTCATTACTCTGTCCAGGGATGAGCTCTGCTACGTCCTGCAGATCCACTTCCCAACCTCCAACAACACCGCTGAATATGAGGCGGTGCTTCACGGTTTTCGCATTGCCGTTCCCTTGGCGTTAAATGCCTAATGGTGTACGGCGACTCCGCTTTGGTAATTGTTGGTATTTGTTAATGCAAACAGAGAAATCCGCAAGCGCACGGATACCGTTGTAGCTTTCACCCAGGAGTATTCCAGGGTATCGTATTTATCCTCAGGGAAGCAATGGTTAAAGAACTTGATAATTAACCATCATGTATCTGCTAACTAGTATACCGGCTAGACTAAAGTGGGGGTAAGTGATAAAATAGGTATTTTGGATAAATGACACACATAGGAGAACTCTATGATAAGATAGCAGAGCAGACAGGCTAAGCTGGGAGGACAACGGGAGAGTTCAAGGTTCCTATTTACTTCTCCATTACTGTGGTTCTATTCTAGTTCATACCAAAGGGATTAACTAAACAAAGGTTAAACATAGCGATCACACCATGGCACTTCGGAGCAGCAGTTCCTTTCCGATCCTCGAAAAGACTGGGAAGGGGTGATCGGGGTCAGGCTGCCAAAAGCTCTACGAAAACACCAACCCGAACGTGGTGGAATACAAAGGCCTGGTCGGAGCTGTCACCTCCGGGGCTACCACAGCTATCCGTAGGGTTGGGCGCAAACTCAGGTAATCTATAGTCTAGACACCACATCTACACTATCGATTACTACTCCAGTTTCATGTAAAAACTAAAGCATTCGGTCGAACGGAGATCCCATGCCAAGGTGTAAAAATACTACACTTAACCATGATAAGTTAAACCACTAAAGCATAAACTAGATAACCATGAAGGACATTTCAGTAATTAGAGAAGATAAATATGAAGTATTTGAGTCTTACAAAGGATCGATACAAGATTATACCAGAACTCCTAGGGCTCTTCCGAAACTTGAGCGTCTTCCCTAACTCCCTACTAGGCTAGTACTACTATTACATCTTGAAAATGTAGAGTGGAGCTCTTCCTTGGTGGTGTTTGATATCTCAATGAGAGGGGAGAGGTCCTCCTTTTATAGGTGGAGAAGAGGGGGCTAATTGGAAGATGCATTCTCCTCTCATGGAAGGCAATAAACCGCCCTCAAACCGACCTGAAGATGCAATGAACCTGGCCGATCACCTACATAACCGCCTTTGCATTGTCGGTGAGAGGTGGCTCACCAAAGATGGGCCCGAGACGCGCCACCATAGGTGCGGCCGCACCAGGGGGTCGGCCGCACCCTAGAGGTGTCGTTTTGGCCCAATCTTTGTTCTGTAGGCCTCTAGGACTGCATGGGCCACTCCTGCAAAGTTTGGCCCTATTTGGAGCATGTTTGCTTTGTATTTTGGGCCTTTTTCTCGTGACAGGGCTCTGATTTGCCTGGTAGGTGGTCCTTCTCCCCCTGGGCTCATGTCGGGTGATATTACGCCTTGTGTTTTGCGTATTTGGGTGTGTTTTCCTTGTTATTCCGTCATGTCCTCCTGTAAATGGTAAAGCACCAAAACTCATGGAAATCGTTAGTTCTAAAGCCCTATATCTAAGTTTGGTGTTTAATTGGGACGATTTTATGCGGGAAATGGCGGTTAAATTTAGACGTTAAGGACCACCAACATGCTCCCCCACACTTGTTCTTTGCTCGTCCTCGAGTAAAGGTTGCAGATAAAAGTAACCATGTTCATAACATCTTAAGACATACAGTCGACACAAAAATTATTCCAGAACATTCCTTACACATATATCCACTGTATATCCACACACATGCACATCTTAATCTAAGAGTATGACACTTCTCTCCTTGGATCCGAGCTTTGACTTGACAATATACACAAGGTAAGTATGCTATATCCTTGCCATACCTAAACTCCACATAAACTTTATAGAGATAGGATGGAAAAAAAGGCAACTCTAAAATATGCCTTGGTAAGGAATCACACCATTGAGAGATCCGAGAGTACCATATGAGGAGTATAAGTGAGCTATGCTTTTCTTTTGAGAATATTTAAAAAAAACTCCAAGTTACTAAGATGAGAATTTGGGAAGATAACTTCGCTTCGAGAACTGTTCCATTTTTCAATCGCTCAAGGATATATGTTAGCTAACGCCACATATCCCACTTGTGTAAGGAATGTTCTGGAATAATTTTTGTGTCGACTGTATGTCTTAAGATGTTATGAACATGGTTACTTTTATCTGCAACCTTTACTCGAGGACGAGCAAAGAACAAGTGTGGGGGAGCATGTTGGTGGTCCTTAACGTCTAAATTTAACCGCCATTTCCCGCATAAAATCGTCCCAATTAAACACCAAACTTAGATATAGGGCTTTAGAACTAACGATTTCCATGAGTTTTGGTGCTTTACCATTTACAGGAGGACATGACGGAATAACAAGGAAAACACACCCAAATACGCAAAACACAAGGCGTAATATCACCCGACATGAGCCCAGGGGGAGAAGGACCACCTACCAGGCAAATCAGAGCCCTGTCACGAGAAAAAGGCCCAAAATACAAAGCAAACATGCTCCAAATAGGGCCAAACTTTGCAGGAGTGGCCCATGCAGTCCTAGAGGCCTACAGAACAAAGATTGGGCCAAAACGACACCTCTAGGGTGCGGCCGACCCCCTGGTGCGGCCGCACCTATGGTGGCGCGTCTCGGGCCCATCTTTGGTGAGCCACCTCTCACCGACAATGCAAAGGCGGTTATGTAGGTGATCGGCCAGGTTCATTGCATCTTCAGGTCGGTTTGAGGGCGGTTTATTGCCTTCCATGAGAGGAGAATGCATCTTCCAATTAGCCCCCTCTTCTCCACCTATAAAAGGAGGACCTCTCCCCTCTCATTGAGATATCAAACACCACCAAGGAAGAGCTCCACTCTACATTTTCAAGATGTAATAGTAGTACTAGCCTAGTAGGGAGTTAGGGAAGACGCTCAAGTTTCGGAAGAGCCCTAGGAGTTCTGGTATAATCTTGTATCGATCCTTTGTAAGACTCAAATACTTCATATTTATCTTCTCTAATTACTGAAATGTCCTTCATGGTTATCTAGTTTATGCTTTAGTGGTTTAACTTATCATGGTTAAGTGTAGTATTTTTACACCTTGGCATGGGATCTCCGTTCGACCGAATGCTTTAGTTTTTACATGAAACTGGAGTAGTAATCGATAGTGTAGATGTGGTGTCTAGACTATAGATTACCTGAGTTTGCGCCCAACCCTACGGATAGCTGTGGTAGCCCCGGAGGTGACAGCTCCGACCAGGCCTTTGTATTCCACCACGTTCGGGTTGGTGTTTTCGTAGAGCTTTTGGCAGCCTGACCCCGATCACCCCTTCCCAGTCTTTTCGAGGATCGGAAAGGAACTGCTGCTCCGAAGTGCCATGGTGTGATCGCTATGTTTAACCTTTGTTTAGTTAATCCCTTTGGTATGAACTAGAATAGAACCACAGTAATGGAGAAGTAAATAGGAACCTTGAACTCTCCCGTTGTCCTCCCAGCTTAGCCTGTCTGCTCTGCTATCTTATCATAGAGTTCTCCTATGTGTGTCATTTATCCAAAATACCTATTTTATCACTTACCCCCACTTTAGTCTAGCCGGTATACTAGTTAGCAGATACATGATGGTTAATTATCAAGTTCTTTAACCATTGCTTCCCTGAGGATAAATACGATACCCTGGAATACTCCTGGGTGAAAGCTACAACGGTATCCGTGCGCTTGCGGATTTCTCTGTTTGCATTAACAAATACCAACAATTACCAAAGCGGAGTCGCCGTACACCATTAGGCATTTAACGCCAAGGGAACGGCAATGCGAAAACCGTGAAGCACCGCCTCATATTCAGCGGTGTTGTTGGAGGTTGGGAAGTGGATCTGCAGGACGTAGCAGAGCTCATCCCTGGACAGAGTAATGAACAACATGCTTGCCCCGGCACCATCGATGTTGAGTGCACCATTGAAGTACATCATCCAGTGCTCAGGGCGATCAACCGAGATAGGTTCTTGCATCTCAGTCTACTCGGCGATGAAATTTGCAAGCACCTATAACTTGATAGTCTGTCGGCCTCGGAAATCAATAGAGTACGTGCTGAGCTCTACTGCCCACTTGATAATGCATCCATTAGCTTCCTTATTGCGAAGAATGTCACCGAGCGGGAACTCAGTAACCACGGCTATCTTATATGTCTCGAAATAGTGGCAAAACTTACGGGATGTAATCAAGACGGCATACAACATCTTCTGGACTTGGGATACTGAGTCTTAGACTCGTTCAAGACTTCGCTGATGAAGTAAATTGGGTGCTGAACTTTATATGCATGTCCAGGCTCTTCCCGCTCAACGACGATGGCTGTGCTAGCGACACAGGTAGTTGCTGCGATATAGATCAGTAAGGTCTTATCGGCTTTAGGTGCTGTCATAATCGGTGGGTGTTGGCAGTTCTTAACTCACACTTCACACCGCCAACATTTATATAAAACCTGCCAAAAGCAACACCAAACTTAGAAATAGGGTTTTACAACTAACCATTTCCATGAGTTTTGGTGAGTTATCTATTTTGTAGGTACAAACATGAATATACACCAAAGTTTGGTGAAAAGAAAAGAGAAAAAACTAGAATATCTCATTTGGGCCAAGCATACAAAGAAGAAAAGAGGGAAAAGCCCACTCAAATAGCAAATCTGGGCCGACCACCAACGCAAACAAGATCCAAGCCCAAATAGCAGCCCACCTGTCAAAGGCGGTGGCAAACCGCGCCAGGCCAGGTGCGGCCATCACCGCCTCTCGGGCCCACCTTTGGCAGGGCGGTGCCATTAATGCCTTGGAGGTCGGTTGCGGTGGTTCTTTCCTAAAATACATTGGCAAACCGACCTCACCAAGCTACAAAAGGAGGAGGACACCCCCTCTCAAAGGATGATACACTTGAAGAGAAGAAGAAGAGCAAGCTTTACCTCCACATTAGCTATTAGCTAGACTAGTATAGGGAGTGAGTGAGGAAGAGTTAGAGGAATACCGGAGAGTCGGCTCCTTCTCCTTCTTGTACTTGGCAAGCCTTGTACATCGGGTGGACGGAGTGCCGGACTTGTCGGCTCCATCTACACTTGTACCTCAACGATCATCTTGCTACTTGAAGTAAGACGTTCGTGTTTATCTATTGATATTGAGTTCTTAAGTAAGTTATCTTTGTTCATTATAAACTTGCGGGATCATCGTTCGTCCTTGTGACGAATACCCTAGTAGAGGACTCCTGATAGAGACGGAAGTTCCTGGCCAACGCTAGAGTAGTAACTAATAGTGTGGACGTGGTGTCTAAGCTAGAAGTTACCTTCGTTTGCCTCGTACTCCACGGTTGAGGGGTAGGCGACAGGTGGTGACAGCCCTGTCCGTCCCTTGTAATCCCCCACGTTTGGGTACGGCGTAGAGCTACAGGCCGGCCTCGCTTGGCAGACCAAGTGTGATCCGGTGCCCGAAGCAAGTCTATAGTGATCAAGCTATCTTACCTTAAGATCTCTATCCTTAGAAAAACCTCACTACCCTGGTTATCCTTCTTCTTGTTTTCTTGGGAGAACTAGCCAAGAGGCTCTTAACACTACCGTTCCTCGTGGAAATACGATACCCTGATTACCACCGGGTGAAGTGCTACAACGGTACTTCCGTGCGCTTGCGGACTTTTCTGCTTACGCTAAGAAATACCAACAAGCATTTCTGGCGCCGTTGCTT
>JAHUYU010000017.1:0-21705 GCA_030439765.1 Tripidium arundinaceum
TATAGTGAGAGCTGGAGTTAGAGAATATTTGAACAAGGGATAAATTAGAGCTCAAAATTGAGAATTAGTGCAACAAAACACATAACACTTTTACACAGAAACTTTGCTGACTGGGTTTTAATTAGGCCTTAACCAGGGGTTAATGAAGCCCGTAACACCAGGGGTGTTACAACCTACCCCCCTAAAAAGAATCTCGTCCCGAGATTCGGAACGGATACCAGCAATGAAGGAGTGTGATAAAAATTTTGTAGACTCGAACTACGCTGATGAGTTACCCCACTTTATCTGCTCTATAAAAGATTACCGAATCACTCAGAGATTCTCAGACGATACAAAAATCTAGTTCCAAGGGCTAGTAATACACTTCATTACATCAGATAGATCTCAGTCCAGAAGCCTCGACAGGCGCGCGCAATGAAGAAATGCCAAGATAATGAGAATCAAAACATAGCGCGCGGCAGCGCGACGTGTTAATTAATTTTGATTAGCAGATAAAGTAACGGCGCGACAGCGACGCGTCGTGAGGTTTGTGGCTAATTAGCTTGCTTAAGGCTAAAAAATCGCGATTTGCGCACCATGTGCTGCTCGGGTGAACAGTATTTCTGCGGGTGAACAGTGTTTTCTGTGTGCTACAGTGTACGACGCAGTGTTTATTGTGTGCCACGGTGTACGAGCACAGTGTTTTCTGCGTGCTACAGTGTCACCTACCGTGAGTCTATCGAGCTACAGTGTTTCATGCAACGTTGGTAAGTAGCCCCCGCGTTCTTTAGCCTGAATGACATTGTTACATAGCAGTATGCTCCAATCGAGGTAATGAACGAAGTAGCCAACTGGATAGACTCCATTCGAATCTGGTTGTACCCAGAATAAGCGTCGAGAAAACAAAGCAATTCGGAACCTGCAATGGAGTCGATAATTTGATCTATACAAGGCAAAGGAAAAGGATCCTTGGGACATGCCTTGTTAAGGCCTGTATAGTCAACACACATTCTCCATTTATTGTTCTTTTTAGATACAAGGACCGGATTTTCTAACCAGTCTATAAAATGGAGAGGCCGAGCTCGCTGCCATCTCCGCCGACGCTCGCTCTCTCGCCTCTCCAGCCTCTCTCTCTCTTTCCGAGTTCAAAGCTTATCCAGTCTCTCTCTCTCCGAGCTGTAATCCACTACGGAAGTTGACTGACTCGTAAGTAATTCTCGACGAGAGAATTTAGAGAGGTGCCAAGCTATGTGTAGCCACGTAAGTCCTCTGTGGTGACGTGTTGTTTGTGCGATCGTGTTTGTGTGTGTCCTTGTTATGTTTGTTTGGCTTATGCATGCATTTGCATCTATGCATATCGTAATAGGAGCGAGAATGGATCGATGGATCAATCAATGGACTTGGTGTTGAACCCAAAAGATGGTGCCATGGTGAACATACCACGGAGATGGAATACTAACTTTGGTTATATTTTTACCCAGGCAAGCCCCGGTGCATAACCCTACTATTCTGCACTTTATATCTATATGTTTGTGCATTTACGTTTTAAGCAATTGAATGGAACCCACTTGCATATATAAATCCTTATCCTATAAGTCTACTAGTATGACAGGATCGTGTAGATTGCTATGCTACAGGTCTCCGGTAGAAGTCGAGTGATTGACTGTCACTCGCGAGAGGTAGGAAATATATTATTGTTATTATTATCATATTACTATCACATGGAATATATATGGATAATAATTGGAGACCGGACGGGACTGTTCTTTGGATTTGGATTGGACTTGGTTAGGCAACCAGAGCGAGGCTCTGGTTGCGCTTGTCCCGCCTGTGTCGATTGAGGACCGTCCGTTGCTGTGGATGGTAGTCAGGTCACAGACTTATTATCCTGAGCACATACTTGCTTATGGGAGCGGGAAGGCTCGTTACTCTCTTGTCGTGGGTTCTGGCTCTTTCCGGACCGACTGATTGGAGGCGGGGACAGGTGGAGGTCTAAGCACCACACTGAGGCCGAGCCTGCAGTGCTGGGGGCTTGGAGTCCAAGTTTGGACGGGGAACTGGACCCCTCGACAGGAGTGGAATGGGTTGGTCTTGTTTGTGCCTGGGGTGCAAGCGAGGCGTGTGTTTCGGGGTACCCAGCTGGGCTACATTGATTCACGAATCGCCGCGTGATGCGGTACGACTTGGCTATGGTCTAGCACCGTAGTAAGAACAGGAACAAGAAAAGAGGATAAAATGGTTCCGATTGCTTTGTTTTCTCGACGCTTATTCTGGGTACAACCAGATTCGAATGGAGTCTATCCAGTTGGCTACTTCGTTCATTACCTCGATTGGAGCATACTGCTATGTAACAATGTCATTCAGGCTAAAGAACGCGGGGGCTACTTACCAACGTTGCATGAAACACTGTAGCTCGATAGACTCACGGTAGGTGACACTGTAGCACGCAGAAAACACTGTGCTCGTACACCGTGGCACACAATAAACACTGCGTCGTACACTGTAGCACACAGAAAACACTGTTCACCCGCAGAAATACTGTTCACCCGAGCAGCACATGGTGCGCAAATCGCGATTTTTTAGCCTTAAGCAAGCTAATTAGCCACAAACCTCACGACGCGTCGCTGTCGCGCCGTTACTTTATCTGCTAATCAAAAATTAATTAACACGTCGCGCTGCCGCGCGCTATGTTTTGATTCTCATTATCTTGGCATTTCTTCATTGCGCGCGCCTGTCGAGGCTTCTGGACTGAGATCTATCTGATGTAATGAAGTGTATTACTAGCCCTTGGAACTAGATTTTTGTATCGTCTGAGAATCTCTGAGTGATTCGGTAATCTTTTATAGAGCAGATAAAGTGGGGTAACTCATCAGCGTAGTTCGAGTCTACAAAATTTTTATCACACTCCTTCATTGCTGGTATCCGTTCCGAATCTCGGGACGAGATTCTTTTTAGGGGGGTAGGTTGTAACACCCCTGGTGTTACGGGCTTCATTAACCCCTGGTTAAGGCCTAATTAAAACCCAGTCAGCAAAGTTTCTGTGTAAAAGTGTTATGTGTTTTGTTGCACTAATTCTCAATTTTGAGCTCTAATTTATCCCTTGTTCAAATATTCTCTAACTCCAGCTCTCACTATTCATCTTCTTACAAATCCCTGGAGCGCGCATACGGCACACTGCTCTGCTTAGCCGCGCAGCACGCGCACCGCTTTGCTTAGCCCGCGCAGCACGCGCACGGCGACGACAGCGCTATGCAAAATCACCGTCGCCCTGCCCGCACGACGCGCGACGCAGAATTTCAAAGCAGGGAACTGTAGCTCGGTAGACTCACTGTAGACGACCACTGTAGCACGCAGAAAACCCGTAGCACACAGAAAATACTGTGCCTGTACACTGTAGCACACAGAAAACACTGTTCACACACAAAAATACTGTTCACCCGAGCAGCACGTCGTGCAAAAATCGCGATTTTTTAGCCTTAAGCAAGCTAATTAGCCACAAACCTCACGACGCGTCGTTGTCGCGCCGTTACTTTATCTGCTAATCAAAAATTAATTAAGACGTCGCGTTGCCGCGCGCTGCGTCTCCTGTCTATAAAATGGAGAGGCCGAGCTCGCTGCCATCTCCGCCGACGCTCGCTCTCTCGCCTCTCCAGCCTCTCTCTCTCTTTCCGAGTTCAAAGCTTATCCAGTCTCTCTCTCTCCGAGCTGTAATCCACTACGGAAGTTGACTGACTCGTAAGTAATTCTCGACGAGAGAATTTAGAGAGGTGCCAAGCTATGTGTAGCCACGTAAGTCCTCTGTGGTGACGTGTTGTTTGTGCGATCGTGTTTGTGTGTGTCCTTGTTATGTTTGTTTGGCTTATGCATGCATTTGCATCTATGCATATCGTAATAGGAGCGAGAATGGATCGATGGATCAATCAATGGACTTGGTGTTGAACCCAAAAGATGGTGCCATGGTGAACATACCACGGAGATGGAATACTAACTTTGGTTATATTTTTACCCAGGCAAGCCCCGGTGCATAACCCTACTATTCTGCACTTTATATCTATATGTTTGTGCATTTACGTTTTAAGCAATTGAATGGAACCCACGACAAGAGAGTAACGAGCCTTCCCGCTCCCATAAGCAAGTATGTGCTCAGGATAATAAGTCTGTGACCTGACTACCATCCACAGCAACGGACGGTCCTCAATCGACACAGGCGGGACAAGCGCAACCAGAGCCTCGCTCTGGTTGCCTAACCAAGTCCAATCCAAATCCAAAGAACAGTCCCGTCCGGTCTCCAATTATTATCCATATATATTCCATGTGATAGTAATATGATAATAATAACAATAATATATTTCCTACCTCTCGCGAGTGACAGTCAATCACTCGACTTCTACCGGAGACCTGTAGCATAGCAATCTACACGATCCTGTCATACTAGTAGACTTATAGGATAAGGATTTATATATGCAAGTGGGTTCCATTCAATTGCTTAAAACGTAAATGCACAAACATATAGATATAAAGTGCAGAATAGTAGGGTTATGCACCGGGGCTTGCCTGGGTAAAAATATAACCAAAGTTAGTATTCCATCTCCGTGGTATGTTCACCATGGCACCATCTTTTGGGTTCAACACCAAGTCCATTGATTGATCCATCGATCCATTCTCGCTCCTATTACGATATGCATAGATGCAAATGCATGCATAAGCCAAACAAACATAACAAGGACACACACAAACACGATCGCACAAACAACACGTCACCACAGAGGACTTACGTGGCTACACATAGCTTGGCACCTCTCTAAATTCTCTCGTCGAGAATTACTTACGAGTCAGTCAACTTCCGTAGTGGATTACAGCTCGGAGAGAGAGAGACTGGATAAGCTTTGAACTCGGAAAGAGAGAGAGAGGCTGGAGAGGCGAGAGAGCGAGCGTCGGCGGAGATGGCAGCGAGCTCGGCCTCTCCATTTTATAGACAGGAGACGCAGCGCGCGGCAACGCGACGTCTTAATTAATTTTTGATTAGCAGATAAAGTAACGGCGCGACAACGACGCGTCGTGAGGTTTGTGGCTAATTAGCTTGCTTAAGGCTAAAAAATCGCGATTTTTGCACGACGTGCTGCTCGGGTGAACAGTATTTTTGTGTGTGAACAGTGTTTTCTGTGTGCTACAGTGTACAGGCACAGTATTTTCTGTGTGCTACGGGTTTTCTGCGTGCTACAGTGGTCGTCTACAGTGAGTCTACCGAGCTACAGTTCCCTGCTTTGAAATTCTGCGTCGCGCGTCGTGCGGGCAGGGCGACGGTGATTTTGCATAGCGCTGTCGTCGCCGTGCGCGTGCTGCGCGGGCTAAGCAAAGCGGTGCGCGTGCTGCGCGGCTAAGCAGAGCAGTGTGCCGTATGCGCGCTCCAGGGATTTGTAAGAAGATGAATAGTGAGAGCTGGAGTTAGAGAATATTTGAACAAGGGATAAATTAGAGCTCAAAATTGAGAATTAGTGCAACAAAACACATAACACTTTTACACAGAAACTTTGCTGACTGGGTTTTAATTAGGCCTTAACCAGGGGTTAATGAAGCCCGTAACACCAGGGGTGTTACAACCTACCCCCCTAAAAAGAATCTCGTCCCGAGATTCGGAACGGATACCAGCAATGAAGGAGTGTGATAAAAATTTTGTAGACTCGAACTACGCTGATGAGTTACCCCACTTTATCTGCTCTATAAAAGATTACCGAATCACTCAGAGATTCTCAGACGATACAAAAATCTAGTTCCAAGGGCTAGTAATACACTTCATTACATCAGATAGATCTCAGTCCAGAAGCCTCGACAGGCGCGCGCAATGAAGAAATGCCAAGATAATGAGAATCAAAACATAGCGCGCGGCAGCGCGACGTGTTAATTAATTTTTGATTAGCAGATAAAGTAACGGCGCGACAGCGACGCGTCGTGAGGTTTGTGGCTAATTAGCTTGCTTAAGGCTAAAAAATCGCGATTTGCGCACCATGTGCTGCTCGGGTGAACAGTATTTCTGCGGGTGAACAGTGTTTTCTGTGTGCTACAGTGTACGACGCAGTGTTTATTGTGTGCCACGGTGTACGAGCACAGTGTTTTCTGCGTGCTACAGTGTCACCTACCGTGAGTCTATCGAGCTACAGTGTTTCATGCAACGTTGGTAAGTAGCCCCCGCGTTCTTTAGCCTGAATGACATTGTTACATAGCAGTATGCTCCAATCGAGGTAATGAACGAAGTAGCCAACTGGATAGACTCCATTCGAATCTGGTTGTACCCAGAATAAGCGTCGAGAAAACAAAGCAATCGGAACCATTTTATCCTCTTTTCTTGTTCCTGTTCTTACTACGGTGCTAGACCATAGCCAAGTCGTACCGCATCACGCGGCGATTCGTGAATCAATGTAGCCCAGCTGGGTACCCCGAAACACACGCCTCGCTTGCACCCCAGGCACAAACAAGACCAACCCATTCCACTCCTGTCGAGGGGTCCAGTTCCCCGTCCAAACTTGGACTCCAAGCCCCCAGCACTGCAGGCTCGGCCTCAGTGTGGTGCTTAGACCTCCACCTGTCCCCGCCTCCAATCAGTCGGTCCGGAAAGAGCCAGAACCCACGACAAGAGAGTAACGAGCCTTCCCGCTCCCATAAGCAAGTATGTGCTCAGGATAATAAGTCTGTGACCTGACTACCATCCACAGCAACGGACGGTCCTCAATCGACACAGGCGGGACAAGCGCAACCAGAGCCTCGCTCTGGTTGCCTAACCAAGTCCAATCCAAATCCAAAGAACAGTCCCGTCCGGTCTCCAATTATTATCCATATATATTCCATGTGATAGTAATATGATAATAATAACAATAATATATTTCCTACCTCTCGCGAGTGACAGTCAATCACTCGACTTCTACCGGAGACCTGTAGCATAGCAATCTACACGATCCTGTCATACTAGTAGACTTATAGGATAAGGATTTATATATGCAAGTGGGTTCCATTCAATTGCTTAAAACGTAAATGCACAAACATATAGATATAAAGTGCAGAATAGTAGGGTTATGCACCGGGGCTTGCCTGGGTAAAAATATAACCAAAGTTAGTATTCCATCTCCGTGGTATGTTCACCATGGCACCATCTTTTGGGTTCAACACCAAGTCCATTGATTGATCCATCGATCCATTCTCGCTCCTATTACGATATGCATAGATGCAAATGCATGCATAAGCCAAACAAACATAACAAGGACACACACAAACACGATCGCACAAACAACACGTCACCACAGAGGACTTACGTGGCTACACATAGCTTGGCACCTCTCTAAATTCTCTCGTCGAGAATTACTTACGAGTCAGTCAACTTCCGTAGTGGATTACAGCTCGGAGAGAGAGAGACTGGATAAGCTTTGAACTCGGAAAGAGAGAGAGAGGCTGGAGAGGCGAGAGAGCGAGCGTCGGCGGAGATGGCAGCGAGCTCGGCCTCTCCATTTTATAGACTGGTTAGAAAATCCGGTCCTTGTATCTAAAAAGAACAATAAATGGAGAATGTGTGTTGACTATACAGGCCTTAACAAGGCATGTCCCAAGGATCCTTTTCCTTTGCCTTGTATAGATCAAATTATCGACTCCATTGCAGGTTCCGAATTGCTTTGTTTTCTCGACGCTTATTCTGGGTACAACCAGATTCGAATGGAGTCTATCCAGTTGGCTACTTCGTTCATTACCTCGATTGGAGCATACTGCTATGTAACAATGTCATTCAGGCTAAAGAACGCGGGGGCTACTTACCAACGTTGCATGAAACACTGTAGCTCGATAGACTCACGGTAGGTGACACTGTAGCACGCAGAAAACACTGTGCTCGTACACCGTGGCACACAATAAACACTGCGTCGTACACTGTAGCACACAGAAAACACTGTTCACCCGCAGAAATACTGTTCACCCGAGCAGCACATGGTGCGCAAATCGCGATTTTTTAGCCTTAAGCAAGCTAATTAGCCACAAACCTCACGACGCGTCGCTGTCGCGCCGTTACTTTATCTGCTAATCAAAAATTAATTAACACGTCGCGCTGCCGCGCGCTATGTTTTGATTCTCATTATCTTGGCATTTCTTCATTGCGCGCGCCTGTCGAGGCTTCTGGACTGAGATCTATCTGATGTAATGAAGTGTATTACTAGCCCTTGGAACTAGATTTTTGTATCGTCTGAGAATCTCTGAGTGATTCGGTAATCTTTTATAGAGCAGATAAAGTGGGGTAACTCATCAGCGTAGTTCGAGTCTACAAAATTTTTATCACACTCCTTCATTGCTGGTATCCGTTCCGAATCTCGGGACGAGATTCTTTTTAGGGGGGTAGGTTGTAACACCCCTGGTGTTACGGGCTTCATTAACCCCTGGTTAAGGCCTAATTAAAACCCAGTCAGCAAAGTTTCTGTGTAAAAGTGTTATGTGTTTTGTTGCACTAATTCTCAATTTTGAGCTCTAATTTATCCCTTGTTCAAATATTCTCTAACTCCAGCTCTCACTATTCATCTTCTTACAAATCCCTGGAGCGCGCATACGGCACACTGCTCTGCTTAGCCGCGCAGCACGCGCACCGCTTTGCTTAGCCCGCGCAGCACGCGCACGGCGACGACAGCGCTATGCAAAATCACCGTCGCCCTGCCCGCACGACGCGCGACGCAGAATTTCAAAGCAGGGAACTGTAGCTCGGTAGACTCACTGTAGACGACCACTGTAGCACGCAGAAAACCCGTAGCACACAGAAAATACTGTGCCTGTACACTGTAGCACACAGAAAACACTGTTCACACACAAAAATACTGTTCACCCGAGCAGCACGTCGTGCAAAAATCGCGATTTTTTAGCCTTAAGCAAGCTAATTAGCCACAAACCTCACGACGCGTCGTTGTCGCGCCGTTACTTTATCTGCTAATCAAAAATTAATTAAGACGTCGCGTTGCCGCGCGCTGCGTCTCCTGTCTATAAAATGGAGAGGCCGAGCTCGCTGCCATCTCCGCCGACGCTCGCTCTCTCGCCTCTCCAGCCTCTCTCTCTCTTTCCGAGTTCAAAGCTTATCCAGTCTCTCTCTCTCCGAGCTGTAATCCACTACGGAAGTTGACTGACTCGTAAGTAATTCTCGACGAGAGAATTTAGAGAGGTGCCAAGCTATGTGTAGCCACGTAAGTCCTCTGTGGTGACGTGTTGTTTGTGCGATCGTGTTTGTGTGTGTCCTTGTTATGTTTGTTTGGCTTATGCATGCATTTGCATCTATGCATATCGTAATAGGAGCGAGAATGGATCGATGGATCAATCAATGGACTTGGTGTTGAACCCAAAAGATGGTGCCATGGTGAACATACCACGGAGATGGAATACTAACTTTGGTTATATTTTTACCCAGGCAAGCCCCGGTGCATAACCCTACTATTCTGCACTTTATATCTATATGTTTGTGCATTTACGTTTTAAGCAATTGAATGGAACCCACTTGCATATATAAATCCTTATCCTATAAGTCTACTAGTATGACAGGATCGTGTAGATTGCTATGCTACAGGTCTCCGGTAGAAGTCGAGTGATTGACTGTCACTCGCGAGAGGTAGGAAATATATTATTGTTATTATTATCATATTACTATCACATGGAATATATATGGATAATAATTGGAGACCGGACGGGACTGTTCTTTGGATTTGGATTGGACTTGGTTAGGCAACCAGAGCGAGGCTCTGGTTGCGCTTGTCCCGCCTGTGTCGATTGAGGACCGTCCGTTGCTGTGGATGGTAGTCAGGTCACAGACTTATTATCCTGAGCACATACTTGCTTATGGGAGCGGGAAGGCTCGTTACTCTCTTGTCGTGGGTTCTGGCTCTTTCCGGACCGACTGATTGGAGGCGGGGACAGGTGGAGGTCTAAGCACCACACTGAGGCCGAGCCTGCAGTGCTGGGGGCTTGGAGTCCAAGTTTGGACGGGGAACTGGACCCCTCGACAGGAGTGGAATGGGTTGGTCTTGTTTGTGCCTGGGGTGCAAGCGAGGCGTGTGTTTCGGGGTACCCAGCTGGGCTACATTGATTCACGAATCGCCGCGTGATGCGGTACGACTTGGCTATGGTCTAGCACCGTAGTAAGAACAGGAACAAGAAAAGAGGATAAAATGGTTCCGATTGCTCGCCACATGCTTGAAAATAGAACAGGTGCTTACCGAGAATGGTAGCTAACGAACTAAAAATGACTGCTAAAACTTTGAATATAAGGATGCACTATTAGTAATGCTTCCTGCAGATTCATTAAACCAGCAAGCCAAATAAGCCTTGCATATCCTTGGAGTCTTTTATTTTCCTCCTGACGGGTAAGTCTTGTTGAGTACAATCGAGTACTCAGGGTTTTATTCCCCCTGTTGCAGGTGACAGGTGGATGCTAGAGCTGACTCTTGTGTGTGGAAACCTCCTGGTGGGCTCAGAGAGGATTCCTTTTACGCTGCGGACGTAGTGTTTATTTATAACCCTCACTAAATGTTTTATAAAGAAAAGTTTTATATTCTGTTATCATATCTTATATATAATGTTCACCATGTTAATGCTTCACCATATCATTAAATAAATGTTTATTTCCGCTGTTTAATTATCGCACTCTGAACTCTGGTATTGTAATAAATAATTTTCAAGACTCTAGTTGCATGAAATGGACTAGTGATGTAAGCTTGTACTCATTATTGGATCCCGGGTGTAAAATTGTGGATTGTTTCGAGTTCTCCCTTGAGGTGTGCTCGACGGAACTGCTTGAATTGGCTCACTTTTGGGGTGCTTAGTATCTAGTGGAAGACAAGTGCCTCCGAAAGTGTGTTATTTCAGGCAGTTTTGCCACAGTTGGTACCAGAGCTAATGATGAGTTTACGAGCTTAATCACTCTTTTCAAAAACTTAAAAATTTGACCAACAAAAGTTTTGTGAAAAATAGGGTACGGTAAATTTACGTAAATAAGTATGAGCCCTATCAATATGGTTATGTATCTAGGATAGATGGCACTCTGCTGATTTAGATAGGTTTAATCAAGTTTTCTGCAGGTACACTAACCCCGAGCATAGTTCGATAGCATCGACTAGCTACTTGGAGAGAACGATGTGCCAAAAACTTGAGAACGTTTGCCCTATATGTTGGCAGTAGTGTGAGGACGTGTAGGACGTGCATTAATGTATGACCTGTTTGTGCATTTGTTGTGTAGCTGGTGTGTGTCGACTCTCCTTGAAATCCAGTTAGACATAGTTAAGATCTTCTGTCTACACTCTTCTTAAGACTCTCAAGACAACATCAAGCGGTTTACAAGTGGGGCAACCATATTGATAGGGCTCATACTTATTTACGTAAATTTACCGTACCCTATTTTTCACAAAACTTTTGTTGGTCAAATTTTTAAGTTTTTGAAAAGAGTGATTAAGCTCGTAAACTCATCATTAGCTCTGGTACCAACTGTGGCAAAACTGCCTGAAATAACACACTTTCGGAGGCACTTGTCTTCCACTAGATACTAAGCACCCCAAAAGTGAGCCAATTCAAGCAGTTCCGTCGAGCACACCTCAAGGGAGAACTCGAAACAATCCACAATTTTACACCCGGGATCCAATAATGAGTACAAGCTTACATCACTAGTCCATTTCATGCAACTAGAGTCTTGAAAATTATTTATTACAATACCAGAGTTCAGAGTGCGATAATTAAACAGCGGAAATAAACATTTATTTAATGATATGGTGAAGCATTAACATGGTGAACATTATATATAAGATATGATAACAGAATATAAAACTTTTCTTTATAAAACATTTAGTGAGGGTTATAAATAAACACTACGTCCGCAGCGTAAAAGGAATCCTCTCTGAGCCCACCAGGAGGTTTCCACACACAAGAGTCAGCTCTAGCATCCACCTGTCACCTGCAACAGGGGGAATAAAACCCTGAGTACTCGATTGTACTCAACAAGACTTACCCGTCAGGAGGAAAATAAAAGACTCCAAGGATATGCAAGGCTTATTTGGCTTGCTGGTTTAATGAATCTGCAGGAAGCATTACTAATAGTGCATCCTTATATTCAAAGTTTTAGCAGTCATTTTTAGTTCGTTAGCTACCATTCTCGGTAAGCACCTGTTCTATTTTCAAGCATGTGGCGAGCAATCGGAACCATTTTATCCTCTTTTCTTGTTCCTGTTCTTACTACGGTGCTAGACCATAGCCAAGTCGTACCGCATCACGCGGCGATTCGTGAATCAATGTAGCCCAGCTGGGTACCCCGAAACACACGCCTCGCTTGCACCCCAGGCACAAACAAGACCAACCCATTCCACTCCTGTCGAGGGGTCCAGTTCCCCGTCCAAACTTGGACTCCAAGCCCCCAGCACTGCAGGCTCGGCCTCAGTGTGGTGCTTAGACCTCCACCTGTCCCCGCCTCCAATCAGTCGGTCCGGAAAGAGCCAGAACCCACGACAAGAGAGTAACGAGCCTTCCCGCTCCCATAAGCAAGTATGTGCTCAGGATAATAAGTCTGTGACCTGACTACCATCCACAGCAACGGACGGTCCTCAATCGACACAGGCGGGACAAGCGCAACCAGAGCCTCGCTCTGGTTGCCTAACCAAGTCCAATCCAAATCCAAAGAACAGTCCCGTCCGGTCTCCAATTATTATCCATATATATTCCATGTGATAGTAATATGATAATAATAACAATATATATTTCCTACCTCTCGCGAGTGACAGTCAATCACTCGACTTCTACCGGAGACCTGTAGCATAGCAATCTACACGATCCTGTCATACTAGTAGACTTATAGGATAAGGATTTATATATGCAAGTGGGTTCCATTCAATTGCTTAAAACGTAATGCACAAACATATAGATATAAAGTGCAGAATAGTAGGGTTATGCACCGGGGCTTGCCTGGGTAAAAATATAACCAAAGTTAGTATTCCATCTCCGTGGTATGTTCACCATGGCACCATCTTTTGGGTTCAACACCAAGTCCATTGATTGATCCATCGATCCATTCTCGCTCCTATTACGATATGCATAGATGCAAATGCATGCATAAGCCAAACAAACATAACAAGGACACACACAAACACGATCGCACAAACAACACGTCACCACAGAGGACTTACGTGGCTACACATAGCTTGGCACCTCTCTAAATTCTCTCGTCGAGAATTACTTACGAGTCAGTCAACTTCCGTAGTGGATTACAGCTCGGAGAGAGAGAGACTGGATAAGCTTTGAACTCGGAAAGAGAGAGAGAGGCTGGAGAGGCGAGAGAGCGAGCGTCGGCGGAGATGGCAGCGAGCTCGGCCTCTCCATTTTATAGACAGGAGACGCAGCGCGCGGCAACGCGACGTCTTAATTAATTTTTGATTAGCAGATAAAGTAACGGCGCGACAACGACGCGTCGTGAGGTTTGTGGCTAATTAGCTTGCTTAAGGCTAAAAAATCGCGATTTTTGCACGACGTGCTGCTCGGGTGAACAGTATTTTTGTGTGTGAACAGTGTTTTCTGTGTGCTACAGTGTACAGGCACAGTATTTTCTGTGTGCTACGGGTTTTCTGCGTGATGCGGTACGACTTGGCTATGGTCTAGCACCGTAGTAAGAACAGGAACAAGAAAAGAGGATAAAATGGTTCCGATTGCTCGCCACATGCTTGAAAATAGAACAGGTGCTTACCGAGAATGGTAGCTAACGAACTAAAAATGACTGCTAAAACTTTGAATATAAGGATGCACTATTAGTAATGCTTCCTGCAGATTCATTAAACCAGCAAGCCAAATAAGCCTTGCATATCCTTGGAGTCTTTTATTTTCCTCCTGACGGGTAAGTCTTGTTGAGTACAATCGAGTACTCAGGGTTTTATTCCCCCTGTTGCAGGTGACAGGTGGATGCTAGAGCTGACTCTTGTGTGTGGAAACCTCCTGGTGGGCTCAGAGAGGATTCCTTTTACGCTGCGGACGTAGTGTTTATTTATAACCCTCACTAAATGTTTTATAAAGAAAAGTTTTATATTCTGTTATCATATCTTATATATAATGTTCACCATGTTAATGCTTCACCATATCATTAAATAAATGTTTATTTCCGCTGTTTAATTATCGCACTCTGAACTCTGGTATTGTAATAAATAATTTTCAAGACTCTAGTTGCATGAAATGGACTAGTGATGTAAGCTTGTACTCATTATTGGATCCCGGGTGTAAAATTGTGGATTGTTTCGAGTTCTCCCTTGAGGTGTGCTCGACGGAACTGCTTGAATTGGCTCACTTTTGGGGTGCTTAGTATCTAGTGGAAGACAAGTGCCTCCGAAAGTGTGTTATTTCAGGCAGTTTTGCCACAGTTGGTACCAGAGCTAATGATGAGTTTACGAGCTTAATCACTCTTTTCAAAAACTTAAAAATTTGACCAACAAAAGTTTTGTGAAAAATAGGGTACGGTAAATTTACGTAAATAAGTATGAGCCCTATCAATATGGTTGCCCCACTTGTAAACCGCTTGATGTTGTCTTGAGAGTCTTAAGAAGAGTGTAGACAGAAGATCTTAACTATGTCTAACTGGATTTCAAGGAGAGTCGACACACACCAGCTACACAACAAATGCACAAACAGGTCATACATTAATGCACGTCCTACACGTCCTCACACTACTGCCAACATATAGGGCAAACGTTCTCAAGTTTTTGGCACATCGTTCTCTCCAAGTAGCTAGTCGATGCTATCGAACTATGCTCGGGGTTAGTGTACCTGCAGAAAACTTGATTAAACCTATCTAAATCAGCAGAGTGCCATCTATCCTAGATACATAACCATATTGATAGGGCTCATACTTATTTACGTAAATTTACCGTACCCTATTTTTCACAAAACTTTTGTTGGTCAAATTTTTAAGTTTTTGAAAAGAGTGATTAAGCTCGTAAACTCATCATTAGCTCTGGTACCAACTGTGGCAAAACTGCCTGAAATAACACACTTTCGGAGGCACTTGTCTTCCACTAGATACTAAGCACCCCAAAAGTGAGCCAATTCAAGCAGTTCCGTCGAGCACACCTCAAGGGAGAACTCGAAACAATCCACAATTTTACACCCGGGATCCAATAATGAGTACAAGCTTACATCACTAGTCCATTTCATGCAACTAGAGTCTTGAAAATTATTTATTACAATACCAGAGTTCAGAGTGCGATAATTAAACAGCGGAAATAAACATTTATTTAATGATATGGTGAAGCATTAACATGGTGAACATTATATATAAGATATGATAACAGAATATAAAACTTTTCTTTATAAAACATTTAGTGAGGGTTATAAATAAACACTACGTCCGCAGCGTAAAAGGAATCCTCTCTGAGCCCACCAGGAGGTTTCCACACACAAGAGTCAGCTCTAGCATCCACCTGTCACCTGCAACAGGGGGAATAAAACCCTGAGTACTCGATTGTACTCAACAAGACTTACCCGTCAGGAGGAAAATAAAAGACTCCAAGGATATGCAAGGCTTATTTGGCTTGCTGGTTTAATGAATCTGCAGGAAGCATTACTAATAGTGCATCCTTATATTCAAAGTTTTAGCAGTCATTTTTAGTTCGTTAGCTACCATTCTCGGTAAGCACCTGTTCTATTTTCAAGCATGTGGCGAGCAATCGGAACCATTTTATCCTCTTTTCTTGTTCCTGTTCTTACTACGGTGCTAGACCATAGCCAAGTCGTACCGCATCACGCGGCGATTCGTGAATCAATGTAGCCCAGCTGGGTACCCCGAAACACACGCCTCGCTTGCACCCCAGGCACAAACAAGACCAACCCATTCCACTCCTGTCGAGGGGTCCAGTTCCCCGTCCAAACTTGGACTCCAAGCCCCCAGCACTGCAGGCTCGGCCTCAGTGTGGTGCTTAGACCTCCACCTGTCCCCGCCTCCAATCAGTCGGTCCGGAAAGAGCCAGAACCCACGACAAGAGAGTAACGAGCCTTCCCGCTCCCATAAGCAAGTATGTGCTCAGGATAATAAGTCTGTGACCTGACTACCATCCACAGCAACGGACGGTCCTCAATCGACACAGGCGGGACAAGCGCAACCAGAGCCTCGCTCTGGTTGCCTAACCAAGTCCAATCCAAATCCAAAGAACAGTCCCGTCCGGTCTCCAATTATTATCCATATATATTCCATGTGATAGTAATATGATAATAATAACAATAATATATTTCCTACCTCTCGCGAGTGACAGTCAATCACTCGACTTCTACCGGAGACCTGTAGCATAGCAATCTACACGATCCTGTCATACTAGTAGACTTATAGGATAAGGATTTATATATGCAAGTGGGTTCCATTCAATTGCTTAAAACGTAAATGCACAAACATATAGATATAAAGTGCAGAATAGTAGGGTTATGCACCGGGGCTTGCCTGGGTAAAAATATAACCAAAGTTAGTATTCCATCTCCGTGGTATGTTCACCATGGCACCATCTTTTGGGTTCAACACCAAGTCCATTGATTGATCCATCGATCCATTCTCGCTCCTATTACGATATGCATAGATGCAAATGCATGCATAAGCCAAACAAACATAACAAGGACACACACAAACACGATCGCACAAACAACACGTCACCACAGAGGACTTACGTGGCTACACATAGCTTGGCACCTCTCTAAATTCTCTCGTCGAGAATTACTTACGAGTCAGTCAACTTCCGTAGTGGATTACAGCTCGGAGAGAGAGAGACTGGATAAGCTTTGAACTCGGAAAGAGAGAGAGAGGCTGGAGAGGCGAGAGAGCGAGCGTCGGCGGAGATGGCAGCGAGCTCGGCCTCTCCATTTTATAGACAGGAGACGCAGCGCGCGGCAACGCGACGTCTTAATTAATTTTTGATTAGCAGATAAAGTAACGGCGCGACAACGACGCGTCGTGAGGTTTGTGGCTAATTAGCTTGCTTAAGGCTAAAAAATCGCGATTTTTGCACGACGTGCTGCTCGGGTGAACAGTATTTTTGTGTGTGAACAGTGTTTTCTGTGTGCTACAGTGTACAGGCACAGTATTTTCTGTGTGCTACGGGTTTTCTGCGTGCTACAGTGGTCGTCTACAGTGAGTCTACCGAGCTACAGTTCCCTGCTTTGAAATTCTGCGTCGCGCGTCGTGCGGGCAGGGCGACGGTGATTTTGCATAGCGCTGTCGTCGCCGTGCGCGTGCTGCGCGGGCTAAGCAAAGCGGTGCGCGTGCTGCGCGGCTAAGCAGAGCAGTGTGCCGTATGCGCGCTCCAGGGATTTGTAAGAAGATGAATCAATCAATGGACTTGGTGTTGAACCCAAAAGATGGTGCCATGGTGAACATACCACGGAGATGGAATACTAACTTTGGTTATATTTTTACCCAGGCAAGCCCCGGTGCATAACCCTACTATTCTGCACTTTATATCTATATGTTTGTGCATTTACGTTTTAAGCAATTGAATGGAACCCACTTGCATATATAAATCCTTATCCTATAAGTCTACTAGTATGACAGGATCGTGTAGATTGCTATGCTACAGGTCTCCGGTAGAAGTCGAGTGATTGACTGTCACTCGCGAGAGGTAGGAAATATATTATTGTTATTATTATCATATTACTATCACATGGAATATATATGGATAATAATTGGAGACCGGACGGGACTGTTCTTTGGATTTGGATTGGACTTGGTTAGGCAACCAGAGCGAGGCTCTGGTTGCGCTTGTCCCGCCTGTGTCGATTGAGGACCGTCCGTTGCTGTGGATGGTAGTCAGGTCACAGACTTATTATCCTGAGCACATACTTGCTTATGGGAGCGGGAAGGCTCGTTACTCTCTTGTCGTGGGTTCTGGCTCTTTCCGGACCGACTGATTGGAGGCGGGGACAGGTGGAGGTCTAAGCACCACACTGAGGCCGAGCCTGCAGTGCTGGGGGCTTGGAGTCCAAGTTTGGACGGGGAACTGGACCCCTCGACAGGAGTGGAATGGGTTGGTCTTGTTTGTGCCTGGGGTGCAAGCGAGGCGTGTGTTTCGGGGTACCCAGCTGGGCTACATTGATTCACGAATCGCCGCGTGATGCGGTACGACTTGGCTATGGTCTAGCACCGTAGTAAGAACAGGAACAAGAAAAGAGGATAAAATGGTTCCGATTGCTCGCCACATGCTTGAAAATAGAACAGGTGCTTACCGAGAATGGTAGCTAACGAACTAAAAATGACTGCTAAAACTTTGAATATAAGGATGCACTATTAGTAATGCTTCCTGCAGATTCATTAAACCAGCAAGCCAAATAAGCCTTGCATATCCTTGGAGTCTTTTATTTTCCTCCTGACGGGTAAGTCTTGTTGAGTACAATCGAGTACTCAGGGTTTTATTCCCCCTGTTGCAGGTGACAGGTGGATGCTAGAGCTGACTCTTGTGTGTGGAAACCTCCTGGTGGGCTCAGAGAGGATTCCTTTTACGCTGCGGACGTAGTGTTTATTTATAACCCTCACTAAATGTTTTATAAAGAAAAGTTTTATATTCTGTTATCATATCTTATATATAATGTTCACCATGTTAATGCTTCACCATATCATTAAATAAATGTTTATTTCCGCTGTTTAATTATCGCACTCTGAACTCTGGTATTGTAATAAATAATTTTCAAGACTCTAGTTGCATGAAATGGACTAGTGATGTAAGCTTGTACTCATTATTGGATCCCGGGTGTAAAATTGTGGATTGTTTCGAGTTCTCCCTTGAGGTGTGCTCGACGGAACTGCTTGAATTGGCTCACTTTTGGGGTGCTTAGTATCTAGTGGAAGACAAGTGCCTCCGAAAGTGTGTTATTTCAGGCAGTTTTGCCACAGTTGGTACCAGAGCTAATGATGAGTTTACGAGCTTAATCACTCTTTTCAAAAACTTAAAAATTTGACCAACAAAAGTTTTGTGAAAAATAGGGTACGGTAAATTTACGTAAATAAGTATGAGCCCTATCAATATGGTTGCCCCACTTGTAAACCGCTTGATGTTGTCTTGAGAGTCTTAAGAAGAGTGTAGACAGAAGATCTTAACTATGTCTAACTGGATTTCAAGGAGAGTCGACACACACCAGCTACACAACAAATGCACAAACAGGTCATACATTAATGCACGTCCTACACGTCCTCACACTACTGCCAACATATAGGGCAAACGTTCTCAAGTTTTTGGCACATCGTTCTCTCCAAGTAGCTAGTCGATGCTATCGAACTATGCTCGGGGTTAGTGTACCTGCAGAAAACTTGATTAAACCTATCTAAATCAGCAGAGTGCCATCTATCCTAGATACATAACCATATTGATAGGGCTCATACTTATTTACGTAAATTTACCGTACCCTATTTTTCACAAAACTTTTGTTGGTCAAATTTTTAAGTTTTTGAAAAGAGTGATTAAGCTCGTAAACTCATCATTAGCTCTGGTACCAACTGTGGCAAAACTGCCTGAAATAACACACTTTCGGAGGCACTTGTCTTCCACTAGATACTAAGCACCCCAAAAGTGAGCCAATTCAAGCAGTTCCGTCGAGCACACCTCAAGGGAGAACTCGAAACAATCCACAATTTTACACCCGGGATCCAATAATGAGTACAAGCTTACATCACTAGTCCATTTCATGCAACTAGAGTCTTGAAAATTATTTATTACAATACCAGAGTTCAGAGTGCGATAATTAAACAGCGGAAATAAACATTTATTTAATGATATGGTGAAGCATTAACATGGTGAACATTATATATAAGATATGATAACAGAATATAAAACTTTTCTTTATAAAACATTTAGTGAGGGTTATAAATAAACACTACGTCCGCAGCGTAAAAGGAATCCTCTCTGAGCCCACCAGGAGGTTTCCACACACAAGAGTCAGCTCTAGCATCCACCTGTCACCTGCAACAGGGGGAATAAAACCCTGAGTACTCGATTGTACTCAACAAGACTTACCCGTCAGGAGGAAAATAAAAGACTCCAAGGATATGCAAGGCTTATTTGGCTTGCTGGTTTAATGAATCTGCAGGAAGCATTACTAATAGTGCATCCTTATATTCAAAGTTTTAGCAGTCATTTTTAGTTCGTTAGCTACCATTCTCGGTAAGCACCTGTTCTATTTTCAAGCATGTGGCGAGCAATCGGAACCATTTTATCCTCTTTTCTTGTTCCTGTTCTTACTACGGTGCTAGACCATAGCCAAGTCGTACCGCATCACGCGGCGATTCGTGAATCAATGTAGCCCAGCTGGGTACCCCGAAACACACGCCTCGCTTGCACCCCAGGCACAAACAAGACCAACCCATTCCACTCCTGTCGAGGGGTCCAGTTCCCCGTCCAAACTTGGACTCCAAGCCCCCAGCACTGCAGGCTCGGCCTCAGTGTGGTGCTTAGACCTCCACCTGTCCCCGCCTCCAATCAGTCGGTCCGGAAAGAGCCAGAACCCACGACAAGAGAGTAACGAGCCTTCCCGCTCCCATAAGCAAGTATGTGCTCAGGATAATAAGTCTGTGACCTGACTACCATCCACAGCAACGGACGGTCCTCAATCGACACAGGCGGGACAAGCGCAACCAGAGCCTCGCTCTGGTTGCCTAACCAAGTCCAATCCAAATCCAAAGAACAGTCCCGTCCGGTCTCCAATTATTATCCATATATATTCCATGTGATAGTAATATGATAATAATAACAATAATATATTTCCTACCTCTCGCGAGTGACAGTCAATCACTCGACTTCTACCGGAGACCTGTAGCATAGCAATCTACACGATCCTGTCATACTAGTAGACTTATAGGATAAGGATTTATATATGCAAGTGGGTTCCATTCAATTGCTTAAAACGTAAATGCACAAACATATAGATATAAAGTTGCAGAATAGTAGGGTTATGCACCGGGGCTTGCCTGGGTAAAAATATAACCAAAGTTAGTATTCCATCTCCGTGGTATGTTCACCATGGCACCATCTTTTGGGTTCAACACCAAGTCCATTGATTGATCCATCGATCCATTCTCGCTCCTATTACGATATGCATAGATGCAAATGCATGCATAAGCCAAACAAACATAACAAGGACACACACAAACACGATCGCACAAACAACACGTCACCACAGAGGACTTACGTGGCTACACATAGCTTGGCACCTCTCTAAATTCTCTCGTCGAGAATTACTTACGAGTCAGTCAACTTCCGTAGTGGATTACAGCTCGGAGAGAGAGAGACTGGATAAGCTTTGAACTCGGAAAGAGAGAGAGAGGCTGGAGAGGCGAGAGAGCGAGCGTCGGCGGAGATGGCAGCGAGCTCGGCCTCTCCATTTTATAGACAGGAGACGCAGCGCGCGGCAACGCGACGTCTTAATTAATTTTTGATTAGCAGATAAAGTAACGGCGCGACAACGACGCGTCGTGAGGTTTGTGGCTAATTAGCTTGCTTAAGGCTAAAAAATCGCGATTTTTGCACGACGTGCTGCTCGGGTGAACAGTATTTTTGTGTGTGAACAGTGTTTTCTGTGTGCTACAGTGTACAGGCACAGTATTTTCTGTGTGCTACGGGTTTTCTGCGTGCTACAGTGGTCGTCTACAGTGAGTCTACCGAGCTACAGTTCCCTGCTTTGAAATTCTGCTCTGCTTAGCCGCGCAGCACGCGCACCGCTTTGCTTAGCCCGCGCAGC
>JAHUYU010002028.1:0-22925 GCA_030439765.1 Tripidium arundinaceum
GATCAGAAGTTTTCTTGGCCATGCTGGTTTTTACCGCCGCTTCATAAAAGATTTTTCACACATTGCTAGACCACTTACAAATCTTTTGGCCAAGGACATTCCCTTGGAATTTGATGATGCATGCTTGAAATCTTTTGAAATTTTGAAGAAAGCACTCATCTCTGCACCAATTATTCAACCCCCTGACTGGTCTTTGCCTTTTGAAATTATGTGTGATGCTAGTGATTATGCTGTGGTGGCAGTTTTGGGACAAACAAAAGATAAGAAGCTTCATGCAATTGCTTATTCTAGCAAAACCTTGACAGGACCTTGTTGGTGTTTCTTAGCGTAAGCTGAGGAATCCGCAAGCGCACGGATACACCGTTGTAGCACTTCACCCGGAAGTATTCAGGGTATCGTAATTTTCCAAAGGAACGGTTGTGATAGACTCTTCAACTAGTTAACCTATGACCACAAGGGAGAAATGAACGAGGTAGCGAGGTTTTTCTAAGGATAGATATCTTAACTGAGGTAACTTTGTTACTATAGACTTGCTTCAGGCGCCGGATTGCACTTGGTCTACCAAGTGATGCCGGCCTCTGCTCTACCACGAGCCCGAACGTGGGGGATTACAGGGGACGGACAGGGCTGTCACCACCTTTCGCCTACCCCTCAATCCGTAGGGAAAGAGGCAAACGAAGATAGCTTCTAGCCTAGACACCACGTCTACGCTATCCACTAATACTCTAGCGCGCTAGCAAGGGTTATCCGTCTTTATCAGGGCCCTTCTACTAGAGTACCCGCCGCAGGGACGGACGACGAACCCACAGGTCTATAATAGTGCAAAGGTAACTCTTTAAGATAAATAGCCAAAGTTGAACAACAAGTCTCTTACTCCAAACAGTAAGAAGCTTGCAGAGGTACAGGTGGAGAAGCTCCCAGCTCCAGCACTTCGATTTAGTGTGGCTAGCACACTAAGGGAAGTTGCCAGTACTCCGACTCTTCTCCCACTCTCTCCTTACTCACTCACCTCTCTTATTACAACTACTGAAAAAAAGTAAGAATCTACCCTTCTCTCCTTGTGAATTGAATTGGGATTTATTCTATCATGCCTTTGAGAGGAGAGGGAGCCCCTTTTTATACTAAAGCAAAGGCAGTGCTCCTCCCTATTTTTGGCGCAAAGCACCCGGGGAACCGACGTTGCATGCCTCGATGCCACCGCCAGAGAAAGACCAGGGCATATGGCGGTGCTAGGGGGCGGCCATCCCTAGGCCGGCCGGCCCACTAGGTGGCCCAAATGGCCACCGCCTTTGCGAGGTGGTCTCTGGTTGGGCTTGGAACACTGTTGCGTGGTGTTTTGCCCCGTTGGTGTTGCGATGTTTGGCGCCTTCTCCATTCTTTGCATGAATCAACGTTGGAAAGCGCCTTTTGATGAAATTCTCCATGCATTTGTGTTTGTGTCCTGCAAAATAGATAATTCACCAAAACTCATGGAAATGATTAGTTCTAAAGCCCTATATCTGAGTTCGGTGTTTAATTGAGCATATTTTATATGAAAGTTGGCGGGTAAAGATTGGAGTTAAGGACCGCCAACAAGCTCCCCCACACTTAGCCTTTACTCGTCCTCGAGTAAAGTGTAGAGATAAAAGTAACCTTGAGCATAACATCCTGAGATATATAGCTAGCATAAACGTTATTCCAAAACATTCCTTACACTGGTGGGATATGTGGCATTAGCTAACATGTTTCCTTGGGTGTTGAAAGATGGAACAGCTCTTGAAACAAAGTTATCTTCCCAATTTCACATCTTAGCAACTTGGAGTTTTGAAAGTTTTTCTCAAGAAAAAAGAATAGTTCACTTTATACTCCTCAAATGGTACTCTCAAATCACTCAATGGTGTATAAATCCTTACCAAGGCAAAGCAATGTTTTTGCCTTCTTTTGTTTTCTCCTACCTCTAAAAAGGTTTATGTGGAGCTTTTAGGTAGGGATAAACAAAGATAGCATACTTGTACTGCATATGTTGTAAAGTCAAATCGAGGATCCAAGGAGAGAAGTGCCATACTCTTAGATCAAGATGTGCATGTGTGTGGATAATGGTAAGCTAAAACTATACTCCTTTTGTAGATATGATCTCTCTCTAAATATGTGGTTTACAAGAAGAGACATGACTATGCAAAAAAAATATGGACACATGAAGGTCCAAGCACAAAAGAAAAAAAGGATGAGCACATGAAGGCTCATGTATTGAAAAGAAAAAAAGAAAGATAGCCATGTTTCAAAATAATAAGTTATAGAGAGAGATCATATCTACAAAAGGAGTATAGTTTTAGCTTACCATTATCCACACACATGCACATCTTGATCTAAGAGTATGGCACTTCTCTCCTTGGATCCTCGATTTGACTTTACAACATATGCAGTACAAGTATGCTATCTTTGTTTATCCCTACCTAAAAGCTCCACATAAACCTTTTTAGAGGTAGGAGAAAACAAAAGAAGGCAAAAACATTGCTTTGCCTTGGTAAGGATTTATACACCATTGAGTGATTTGAGAGTACCATTTGAGGAGTATAAAGTGAACTATTCTTTTTTCTTGAGAAAAACTTTCAAAACTCCAAGTTGCTAAGATGTGAAATTGGGAAGATAACTTTGTTTCAAGAGCTGTTCCATCTTTCAACACCCAAGGAAACATGTTAGCTAATGCCACATATCCCACCAGTGTAAGGAATGTTTTGGAATAACGTTTATGCTAGCTATATATCTCAGGATGTTATGCTCAAGGTTACTTTTATCTCTACACTTTACTCGAGGACGAGTAAAGGCTAAGTGTGGGGGAGCTTGTTGGCGGTCCTTAACTCCAATCTTTACCCGCCAACTTTCATATAAAATATGCTCAATTAAACACCGAACTCAGATATAGGGCTTTAGAACTAATCATTTCCATGAGTTTTGGTGAATTATCTATTTTGCAGGACACAAACACAAATGCATGGAGAATTTCATCAAAAGGCGCTTTCCAACGTTGATTCATGCAAAGAATGGAGAAGGCGCCAAACATCGCAACACCAACGGGGCAAAACACCACGCAACAGTGTTCCAAGCCCAACCAGAGACCACCTCGCAAAGGCGGTGGCCATTTGGGCCACCTAGTGGGCCGGCCGGCCTAGGGATGGCCGCCCCCTAGCACCGCCATATGCCCTGGTCTTTCTCTGGCGGTGGCATCGAGGCATGCAACGTCGGTTCCCCGGGTGCTTTGCGCCAAAAATAGGGAGGAGCACTGCCTTTGCTTTAGTATAAAAAGGGGCTCCCTCTCCTCTCAAAGGCATGATAGAATAAATCCCAATTCAATTCACAAGGAGAGAAGGGTAGATTCTTACTTTTTTTCAGTAGTTGTAATAAGAGAGGTGAGTGAGTAAGGAGAGAGTGGGAGAAGAGTCGGAGTACTGGCAACTTCCCTTAGTGTGCTAGCCACACTAAATCGAAGTGCTGGAGCTGGGAGCTTCTCCACCTGTACCTCTGCAAGCTTCTTACTGTTTGGAGTAAGAGACTTGTTGTTCAACTTTGGCTATTTATCTTAAAGAGTTACCTTTGCACTATTATAGACCTGTGGGTTCGTCGTCCGTCCCTGCGGCGGGTACTCTAGTAGAAGGGCCCTGATAAAGACGGATAACCCTTGCTAGCGCGCTAGAGTATTAGTGGATAGCGTAGACGTGGTGTCTAGGCTAGAAGCTATCTTCGTTTGCCTCTTTCCCTACGGATTGAGGGGTAGGCGAAAGGTGGTGACAGCCCTGTCCGTCCCCTGTAATCCCCCACGTTCGGGCTCGTGGTAGAGCAGAGGCCGGCATCACTGGTAGACCAAGTGCAATCCGGCGCCTGAAGCAAGTCTATAGTAACAAAGTTACCTCAGTTAAGATATCTATCCTTAGAAAAACCTCGCTACCTCGTTCATTTCTCCCTTGTGGTCATAGGTTAACTAGTTGAAGAGTCTATCACAACCGTTCCTTTGGAAAATTACGATACCCTGAATACTTCCGGGTGAAGTGCTACAACGGTGTATCCGTGCGCTTGCGGATTCCTCAGCTTACGCTAAGAAACACCAACAAGGTCCTGTCAAGGTTTTGCTAGAATAAGCAATTGCATGAAGCTTCTTATCTTTTGTTTGTCCCAAAACTGCCACCACAGCATAATCACTAGCATCACACATAATTTCAAAAGGCAAAGACCAGTCAGGGGGTTGAATAATTGGTGCAGAGATGAGTGCTTTCTTCAAAATTTCAAAAGATTTCAAGCATGCATCATCAAATTCCAAGGGAATGTCCTTGGCCAAAAGATTTGTAAGTGGTCTAGCAATGTGTGAAAAATCTTTTATGAAGCGGCGGTAAAAACCAGCATGGCCAAGAAAACTTCTGATCCCTCTAATATTTATAGGTGGAGGTAGTTGTTCAATTACTTCAATTTTAGCTCTGTCTACCTCAATCCCTTATTCAGACACTAAGTGTCCTAGCACTATGCCTTCTCTAACTATGAAATGACATTTTTCCCAGTTAAGGACTAAGTGCTTTTCTTTACATCTTTGCAAAACCTTGTCTAAATTTTCAAGACAATCATCAAAAGTTTTTCCATAAACAGAAAAGTCATCCATGAAAACTTCCTTGATTTCTTCAATCATATCAGAAAATATAGACATCATGCATCTTTGAAAAGAAGTTGGAGCATTACACAGTCCAAAAGACATTCTACGATAAGCATAAGTTCCATATGGACATGTAAAAGTGGTTTTGCTTTGGTCATCAGGATGGATTGGGATTTGGTGATAACCTAAATACCCATCAAGAAAATAGAAGAAAGAGTGTTTTGCCAGTCGCTCCAACATTTCATCAATGAAGGGCAACGGAAAGTGATCTTTCTTTGTTGCCTTGTTAAGTTTTCGGTAATCAATACACATCCACCATCCAGTGACGGTTCTTTGCGGGATTAATTTTTTCATTTTTAACAACAGTGATGCCTCCCTTTTTAGGCACAACTTGAACAGGGCTCACCCACTCACTATTTGGCATGGGATAGATGATTTTCAAAACTTCTTTCTTAACCACTTCTCTCATTGCATTATTAAGCCTACGCTGAGGCTCCCTAGAAGGTGTAGAATTTGGATCAGTAGGGATGCGATGTGTGCGGAGAGCAGGGCTAATTCCTTTAAGATCATGGAGTGAGTAGCCAAAGGCTGAGCGATGCTTTTCTAAGACAGTTATCAAGCAGAGGATTTCTTCCTGAGAAAGTTCATCACTTATGATCACAGGAGAATCCTGATCATTATTAAGAAAAGCACATCTAAGGCCAGAAGGCAGGGGTTTAAGCTCAATGGAGGGCTTAGGTGGCTCTTCAAATTTATCTAGAGGTTCTGGTTCTATGGAATGTTCATCTTTTTCCTCGATGAAGAACTGGGCATCATCTTCAAGATTGGGTTCGATTAAATGTTCAAGAGATGCTGCCTTAACCTCTTTCATTGGATCTTGCTTGGGATAGGGCTTAGTCTCAGCATTTAGAGAATGAGTGATGGATAAAGGAAGTTTAAAATTTTTCCCAAGACATATATTCAAATTCCCTGTTTGTCCTTCTTGAATAAGCCTCTCAATTGGTTGTCCTATCAACAGATCGAATTCCATGATATTGAAGATACAAAAGCTCAGATGAACCATGGTGTCTCTTATCTGGATAGGTAGGACGTACATAATTCCCAAACTTGGGAGAATGTGTCCTGAAGGGCTTTTCAACAGTTTTGTTGTTGGGGTTAATGGCATGTTTTCTAATAAATCATGAGCAAAAGATGCAAACATGATATTAACACCCACAACTGGATTGTAAAGAGCTTCAAAAGGATCTTTGTGGATTTGGCAATGAATAGTAATAGAAGGTGAATCCAAATGGATCACATAAGAGGAAAGCTTTGATTCCTCTAACCATTCATTGCTTATGATGGACACTAGTTCTTTCGTAGTCCTCTTAAGGAAAGCTTCCTTAGAAGGGTCAAGAGTTTCATCTTGGAATGATGATTTTCGAGACTTCTAGGGCTTCCTTATAGTATGATAATTCGAGGTGTTTCCATATTCAGCAAAAAGTTCATCCTCGAATTCAAGCATGAAATCAAAAATTGGAGTTTTGAAAGTTTTTCTCAAGAAAAAAGAATAGTTCACTTTATACTCCTCAAATGGTACTCTCAAATCACTCAATGGTGTATAAATCCTTACCAAGGCAAAGCAATGTTTTTGCCTTCTTTTGTTTTCTCCTACCTCTAAAAAGGTTTATGTGGAGCTTTTAGGTAGGGATAAACAAAGATAGCATACTTGTACTGCATATGTTGTAAAGTCAAATCGAGGATCCAAGGAGAGAAGTGCCATACTCTTAGATCAAGATGTGCATGTGTGTGGATAATGGTAAGCTAAAACTATACTCCTTTTGTAGATATGATCTCTCTCTATAACTTATTATTTTGAAACATGGCTATCTTTCTTTTTTTCTTTTCAATACATGAGCCTTCATGTGCTCATCCTTTTTTTCTTTTGTGCTTGGACCTTCATGTGTCCATATTTTTTTTGCATAGTCATGTCTCTTCTTGTAAACCACATATTTAGAGAGAGATCATATCTACAAAAGGAGTATAGTTTTAGCTTACCATTATCCACACACATGCACATCTTGATCTAAGAGTATGGCACTTCTCTCCTTGGATCCTCGATTTGACTTTACAACATATGCAGTACAAGTATGCTATCTTTGTTTATCCCTACCTAAAAGCTCCACATAAACCTTTTTAGAGGTAGGAGAAAACAAAAGAAGGCAAAAACATTGCTTTGCCTTGGTAAGGATTTATACACCATTGAGTGATTTGAGAGTACCATTTGAGGAGTATAAAGTGAACTATTCTTTTTTCTTGAGAAAAACTTTCAAAACTCCAAGTTGCTAAGATGTGAAATTGGGAAGATAACTTTGTTTCAAGAGCTGTTCCATCTTTCAACACCCAAGGAAACATGTTAGCTAATGCCACATATCCCACCAGTGTAAGGAATGTTTTGGAATAACGTTTATGCTAGCTATATATCTCAGGATGTTATGCTCAAGGTTACTTTTATCTCTACACTTTACTCGAGGACGAGTAAAGGCTAAGTGTGGGGGAGCTTGTTGGCGGTCCTTAACTCCAATCTTTACCCGCCAACTTTCATATAAAATATGCTCAATTAAACACCGAACTCAGATATAGGGCTTTAGAACTAATCATTTCCATGAGTTTTGGTGAATTATCTATTTTGCAGGACACAAACACAAATGCATGGAGAATTTCATCAAAAGGCGCTTTCCAACGTTGATTCATGCAAAGAATGGAGAAGGCGCCAAACATCGCAACACCAACGGGGCAAAACACCACGCAACAGTGTTCCAAGCCCAACCAGAGACCACCTCGCAAAGGCGGTGGCCATTTGGGCCACCTAGTGGGCCGGCCGGCCTAGGGATGGCCGCCCCCTAGCACCGCCATATGCCCTGGTCTTTCTCTGGCGGTGGCATCGAGGCATGCAACGTCGGTTCCCCGGGTGCTTTGCGCCAAAAATAGGGAGGAGCACTGCCTTTGCTTTAGTATAAAAAGGGGCTCCCTCTCCTCTCAAAGGCATGATAGAATAAATCCCAATTCAATTCACAAGGAGAGAAGGGTAGATTCTTACTTTTTTTCAGTAGTTGTAATAAGAGAGGTGAGTGAGTAAGGAGAGAGTGGGAGAAGAGTCGGAGTACTGGCAACTTCCCTTAGTGTGCTAGCCACACTAAATCGAAGTGCTGGAGCTGGGAGCTTCTCCACCTGTACCTCTGCAAGCTTCTTACTGTTTGGAGTAAGAGACTTGTTGTTCAACTTTGGCTATTTATCTTAAAGAGTTACCTTTGCACTATTATAGACCTGTGGGTTCGTCGTCCGTCCCTGCGGCGGGTACTCTAGTAGAAGGGCCCTGATAAAGACGGATAACCCTTGCTAGCGCGCTAGAGTATTAGTGGATAGCGTAGACGTGGTGTCTAGGCTAGAAGCTATCTTCGTTTGCCTCTTTCCCTACGGATTGAGGGGTAGGCGAAAGGTGGTGACAGCCCTGTCCGTCCCCTGTAATCCCCCACGTTCGGGCTCGTGGTAGAGCAGAGGCCGGCATCACTTGGTAGACCAAGTGCAATCCGGCGCCTGAAGCAAGTCTATAGTAACAAAGTTGAACAACAAGTCTCTTACTCCAAACAGTAAGAAGCTTGCAGAGGTACAGGTGGAGAAGCTCCCAGCTCCAGCACTTCGATTTAGTGTGGCTAGCACACTAAGGGAAGTTGCCAGTACTCCGACTCTTCTCCCACTCTCTCCTTACTCACTCACCTCTCTTATTACAACTACTGAAAAAAAGTAAGAATCTACCCTTCTCTCCTTGTGAATTGAATTGGGATTTATTCTATCATGCCTTTGAGAGGAGAGGGAGCCCCTTTTTATACTAAAGCAAAGGCAGTGCTCCTCCCTATTTTTGGCGCAAAGCACCCGGGGAACCGACGTTGCATGCCTCGATGCCACCGCCAGAGAAAGACCAGGGCATATGGCGGTGCTAGGGGGCGGCCATCCCTAGGCCGGCCGGCCCACTAGGTGGCCCAAATGGCCACCGCCTTTGCGAGGTGGTCTCTGGTTGGGCTTGGAACACTGTTGCGTGGTGTTTTGCCCCGTTGGTGTTGCGATGTTTGGCGCCTTCTCCATTCTTTGCATGAATCAACGTTGGAAAGCGCCTTTTGATGAAATTCTCCATGCATTTGTGTTTGTGTCCTGCAAAATAGATAATTCACCAAAACTCATGGAAATGATTAGTTCTAAAGCCCTATATCTGAGTTCGGTGTTTAATTGAGCATATTTTATATGAAAGTTGGCGGGTAAAGATTGGAGTTAAGGACCGCCAACAAGCTCCCCCACACTTAGCCTTTACTCGTCCTCGAGTAAAGTGTAGAGATAAAAGTAACCTTGAGCATAACATCCTGAGATATATAGCTAGCATAAACGTTATTCCAAAACATTCCTTACACTGGTGGGATATGTGGCATTAGCTAACATGTTTCCTTGGGTGTTGAAAGATGGAACAGCTCTTGAAACAAAGTTATCTTCCCAATTTCACATCTTAGCAACTTGGAGTTTTGAAAGTTTTTCTCAAGAAAAAAGAATAGTTCACTTTATACTCCTCAAATGGTACTCTCAAATCACTCAATGGTGTATAAATCCTTACCAAGGCAAAGCAATGTTTTTGCCTTCTTTTGTTTTCTCCTACCTCTAAAAAGGTTTATGTGGAGCTTTTAGGTAGGGATAAACAAAGATAGCATACTTGTACTGCATATGTTGTAAAGTCAAATCGAGGATCCAAGGAGAGAAGTGCCATACTCTTAGATCAAGATGTGCATGTGTGTGGATAATGGTAAGCTAAAACTATACTCCTTTTGTAGATATGATCTCTCTCTAAATATGTGGTTTACAAGAAGAGACATGACTATGCAAAAAAAATATGGACACATGAAGGTCCAAGCACAAAAGAAAAAAAGGATGAGCACATGAAGGCTCATGTATTGAAAAGAAAAAAAGAAAGATAGCCATGTTTCAAAATAATAAGTTATAGAGAGAGATCATATCTACAAAAGGAGTATAGTTTTAGCTTACCATTATCCACACACATGCACATCTTGATCTAAGAGTATGGCACTTCTCTCCTTGGATCCTCGATTTGACTTTACAACATATGCAGTACAAGTATGCTATCTTTGTTTATCCCTACCTAAAAGCTCCACATAAACCTTTTTAGAGGTAGGAGAAAACAAAAGAAGGCAAAAACATTGCTTTGCCTTGGTAAGGATTTATACACCATTGAGTGATTTGAGAGTACCATTTGAGGAGTATAAAGTGAACTATTCTTTTTTCTTGAGAAAAACTTTCAAAACTCCAATTTTTGATTTCATGCTTGAATTCGAGGATGAACTTTTTGCTGAATATGGAAACACCTCGAATTATCATACTATAAGGAAGCCCTAGAAGTCTCGAAAATCATCATTCCAAGATGAAACTCTTGACCCTTCTAAGGAAGCTTTCCTTAAGAGGACTACGAAAGAACTAGTGTCCATCATAAGCAATGAATGGTTAGAGGAATCAAAGCTTTCCTCTTATGTGATCCATTTGGATTCACCTTCTATTACTATTCATTGCCAAATCCACAAAGATCCTTTTGAAGCTCTTTACAATCCAGTTGTGGGTGTTAATATCATGTTTGCATCTTTTGCTCATGATTTATTAGAAAACATGCCATTAACCCCAACAACAAAACTGTTGAAAAGCCCTTCAGGACACATTCTCCCAAGTTTGGGAATTATGTACGTCCTACCTATCCAGATAAGAGACACCATGGTTCATCTGAGCTTTTGTATCTTCAATATCATGGAATTCGATCTGTTGATAGGACAACCAATTGAGAGGCTTATTCAAGAAGGACAAACAGGGAATTTGAATATATGTCTTGGGAAAAATTTTAAACTTCCTTTATCCATCACTCATTCTCTAAATGCTGAGACTAAGCCCTATCCCAAGCAAGATCCAATGAAAGAGGTTAAGGCAGCATCTCTTGAACATTTAATCGAACCCAATCTTGAAGATGATGCCCAGTTCTTCATCGAGGAAAAAGATGAACATTCCATAGAACCAGAACCTCTAGATAAATTTGAAGAGCCACCTAAGCCCTCCATTGAGCTTAAACCCCTGCCTTCTGGCCTTAGATGTGCTTTTCTTAATAATGATCAGGATTCTCCTGTGATCATAAGTGATGAACTTTCTCAGGAAGAAATCCTCTGCTTGATAACTGTCTTAGAAAAGCATCGCTCAGCCTTTGGCTACTCACTCCATGATCTTAAAGGAATTAGCCCTGCTCTCCGCACACATCGCATCCCTACTGATCCAAATTCTACACCTTCTAGGGAGCCTCAGCGTAGGCTTAATAATGCAATGAGAGAAGTGGTTAAGAAAGAAGTTTTGAAAATCATCTATCCCATGCCAAATAGTGAGTGGGTGAGCCCTGTTCAAGTTGTGCCTAAAAAGGGAGGCATCACTGTTGTTAAAAATGAAAAAATTAATCCCGCAAAGAACCGTCACTGGATGGTGGATGTGTATTGATTACCGAAAACTTAACAAGGCAACAAAGAAAGATCACTTTCCGTTGCCCTTCATTGATGAAATGTTGGAGCGACTGGCAAAACACTCTTTCTTCTATTTTCTTGATGGGTATTTAGGTTATCACCAAATCCCAATCCATCCTGATGACCAAAGCAAAACCACTTTTACATGTCCATATGGAACTTATGCTTATCGTAGAATGTCTTTTGGACTGTGTAATGCTCCAACTTCTTTTCAAAGATGCATGATGTCTATATTTTCTGATATGATTGAAGAAATCAAGGAAGTTTTCATGGATGACTTTTCTGTTTATGGAAAAACTTTTGATGATTGTCTTGAAAATTTAGACAAGGTTTTGCAAAGATGTAAAGAAAAGCACTTAGTCCTTAACTGGGAAAAATGTCATTTCATAGTTAGAGAAGGCATAGTGCTAGGACACTTAGTGTCTGAATAAGGGATTGAGGTAGACAGAGCTAAAATTGAAGTAATTGAACAACTACCTCCACCTATAAATATTAGAGGGATCAGAAGTTTTCTTGGCCATGCTGGTTTTTACCGCCGCTTCATAAAAGATTTTTCACACATTGCTAGACCACTTACAAATCTTTTGGCCAAGGACATTCCCTTGGAATTTGATGATGCATGCTTGAAATCTTTTGAAATTTTGAAGAAAGCACTCATCTCTGCACCAATTATTCAACCCCCTGACTGGTCTTTGCCTTTTGAAATTATGTGTGATGCTAGTGATTATGCTGTGGTGGCAGTTTTGGGACAAACAAAAGATAAGAAGCTTCATGCAATTGCTTATTCTAGCAAAACCTTGACAGGACCTTGTTGGTGTTTCTTAGCGTAAGCTGAGGAATCCGCAAGCGCACGGATACACCGTTGTAGCACTTCACCCGGAAGTATTCAGGGTATCGTAATTTTCCAAAGGAACGGTTGTGATAGACTCTTCAACTAGTTAACCTATGACCACAAGGGAGAAATGAACGAGGTAGCGAGGTTTTTCTAAGGATAGATATCTTAACTGAGGTAACTTTGTTACTATAGACTTGCTTCAGGCGCCGGATTGCACTTGGTCTACCAAGTGATGCCGGCCTCTGCTCTACCACGAGCCCGAACGTGGGGGATTACAGGGGACGGACAGGGCTGTCACCACCTTTCGCCTACCCCTCAATCCGTAGGGAAAGAGGCAAACGAAGATAGCTTCTAGCCTAGACACCACGTCTACGCTATCCACTAATACTCTAGCGCGCTAGCAAGGGTTATCCGTCTTTATCAGGGCCCTTCTACTAGAGTACCCGCCGCAGGGACGGACGACGAACCCACAGGTCTATAATAGTGCAAAGGTAACTCTTTAAGATAAATAGCCAAAGTTGAACAACAAGTCTCTTACTCCAAACAGTAAGAAGCTTGCAGAGGTACAGGTGGAGAAGCTCCCAGCTCCAGCACTTCGATTTAGTGTGGCTAGCACACTAAGGGAAGTTGCCAGTACTCCGACTCTTCTCCCACTCTCTCCTTACTCACTCACCTCTCTTATTACAACTACTGAAAAAAAGTAAGAGTATGGCACTTCTCTCCTTGGATCCTCGATTTGACTTTACAACATATGCAGTACAAGTATGCTATCTTTGTTTATCCCTACCTAAAAGCTCCACATAAACCTTTTTAGAGGTAGGAGAAAACAAAAGAAGGCAAAAACATTGCTTTGCCTTGGTAAGGATTTATACACCATTGAGTGATTTGAGAGTACCATTTGAGGAGTATAAAGTGAACTATTCTTTTTTCTTGAGAAAAACTTTCAAAACTCCAAGTTGCTAAGATGTGAAATTGGGAAGATAACTTTGTTTCAAGAGCTGTTCCATCTTTCAACACCCAAGGAAACATGTTAGCTAATGCCACATATCCCACCAGTGTAAGGAATGTTTTGGAATAACGTTTATGCTAGCTATATATCTCAGGATGTTATGCTCAAGGTTACTTTTATCTCTACACTTTACTCGAGGACGAGTAAAGGCTAAGTGTGGGGGAGCTTGTTGGCGGTCCTTAACTCCAATCTTTACCCGCCAACTTTCATATAAAATATGCTCAATTAAACACCGAACTCAGATATAGGGCTTTAGAACTAATCATTTCCATGAGTTTTGGTGAATTATCTATTTTGCAGGACACAAACACAAATGCATGGAGAATTTCATCAAAAGGCGCTTTCCAACGTTGATTCATGCAAAGAATGGAGAAGGCGCCAAACATCGCAACACCAACGGGGCAAAACACCACGCAACAGTGTTCCAAGCCCAACCAGAGACCACCTCGCAAAGGCGGTGGCCATTTGGGCCACCTAGTGGGCCGGCCGGCCTAGGGATGGCCGCCCCCTAGCACCGCCATATGCCCTGGTCTTTCTCTGGCGGTGGCATCGAGGCATGCAACGTCGGTTCCCCGGGTGCTTTGCGCCAAAAATAGGGAGGAGCACTGCCTTTGCTTTAGTATAAAAAGGGGCTCCCTCTCCTCTCAAAGGCATGATAGAATAAATCCCAATTCAATTCACAAGGAGAGAAGGGTAGATTCTTACTTTTTTTCAGTAGTTGTAATAAGAGAGGTGAGTGAGTAAGGAGAGAGTGGGAGAAGAGTCGGAGTACTGGCAACTTCCCTTAGTGTGCTAGCCACACTAAATCGAAGTGCTGGAGCTGGGAGCTTCTCCACCTGTACCTCTGCAAGCTTCTTACTGTTTGGAGTAAGAGACTTGTTGTTCAACTTTGGCTATTTATCTTAAAGAGTTACCTTTGCACTATTATAGACCTGTGGGTTCGTCGTCCGTCCCTGCGGCGGGTACTCTAGTAGAAGGGCCCTGATAAAGACGGATAACCCTTGCTAGCGCGCTAGAGTATTAGTGGATAGCGTAGACGTGGTGTCTAGGCTAGAAGCTATCTTCGTTTGCCTCTTTCCCTACGGATTGAGGGGTAGGCGAAAGGTGGTGACAGCCCTGTCCGTCCCCTGTAATCCCCCACGTTCGGGCTCGTGGTAGAGCAGAGGCCGGCATCACTTGGTAGACCAAGTGCAATCCGGCGCCTGAAGCAAGTCTATAGTAACAAAGTTACCTCAGTTAAGATATCTATCCTTAGAAAAACCTCGCTACCTCGTTCATTTCTCCCTTGTGGTCATAGGTTAACTAGTTGAAGAGTCTATCACAACCGTTCCTTTGGAAAATTACGATACCCTGAATACTTCCGGGTGAAGTGCTACAACGGTGTATCCGTGCGCTTGCGGATTCCTCAGCTTACGCTAAGAAACACCAACAAGGTCCTGTCAAGGTTTTGCTAGAATAAGCAATTGCATGAAGCTTCTTATCTTTTGTTTGTCCCAAAACTGCCACCACAGCATAATCACTAGCATCACACATAATTTCAAAAGGCAAAGACCAGTCAGGGGGTTGAATAATTGGTGCAGAGATGAGTGCTTTCTTCAAAATTTCAAAAGATTTCAAGCATGCATCATCAAATTCCAAGGGAATGTCCTTGGCCAAAAGATTTGTAAGTGGTCTAGCAATGTGTGAAAAATCTTTTATGAAGCGGCGGTAAAAACCAGCATGGCCAAGAAAACTTCTGATCCCTCTAATATTTATAGGTGGAGGTAGTTGTTCAATTACTTCAATTTTAGCTCTGTCTACCTCAATCCCTTATTCAGACACTAAGTGTCCTAGCACTATGCCTTCTCTAACTATGAAATGACATTTTTCCCAGTTAAGGACTAAGTGCTTTTCTTTACATCTTTGCAAAACCTTGTCTAAATTTTCAAGACAATCATCAAAAGTTTTTCCATAAACAGAAAAGTCATCCATGAAAACTTCCTTGATTTCTTCAATCATATCAGAAAATATAGACATCATGCATCTTTGAAAAGAAGTTGGAGCATTACACAGTCCAAAAGACATTCTACGATAAGCATAAGTTCCATATGGACATGTAAAAGTGGTTTTGCTTTGGTCATCAGGATGGATTGGGATTTGGTGATAACCTAAATACCCATCAAGAAAATAGAAGAAAGAGTGTTTTGCCAGTCGCTCCAACATTTCATCAATGAAGGGCAACGGAAAGTGATCTTTCTTTGTTGCCTTGTTAAGTTTTCGGTAATCAATACACATCCACCATCCAGTGACGGTTCTTTGCGGGATTAATTTTTTCATTTTTAACAACAGTGATGCCTCCCTTTTTAGGCACAACTTGAACAGGGCTCACCCACTCACTATTTGGCATGGGATAGATGATTTTCAAAACTTCTTTCTTAACCACTTCTCTCATTGCATTATTAAGCCTACGCTGAGGCTCCCTAGAAGGTGTAGAATTTGGATCAGTAGGGATGCGATGTGTGCGGAGAGCAGGGCTAATTCCTTTAAGATCATGGAGTGAGTAGCCAAAGGCTGAGCGATGCTTTTCTAAGACAGTTATCAAGCAGAGGATTTCTTCCTGAGAAAGTTCATCACTTATGATCACAGGAGAATCCTGATCATTATTAAGAAAAGCACATCTAAGGCCAGAAGGCAGGGGTTTAAGCTCAATGGAGGGCTTAGGTGGCTCTTCAAATTTATCTAGAGGTTCTGGTTCTATGGAATGTTCATCTTTTTCCTCGATGAAGAACTGGGCATCATCTTCAAGATTGGGTTCGATTAAATGTTCAAGAGATGCTACCTTAACCTCTTTCATTGGATCTTGCTTGGGATAGGGCTTAGTCTCAGCATTTAGAGAATGAGTGATGGATAAAGGAAGTTTAAAATTTTTCCCAAGACATATATTCAAATTCCCTGTTTGTCCTTCTTGAATAAGCCTCTCAATTGGTTGTCCTATCAACAGATCGAATTCCATGATATTGAAGATACAAAAGCTCAGATGAACCATGGTGTCTCTTATCTGGATAGGTAGGACGTACATAATTCCCAAACTTGGGAGAATGTGTCCTGAAGGGCTTTTCAACAGTTTTGTTGTTGGGGTTAATGGCATGTTTTCTAATAAATCATGAGCAAAAGATGCAAACATGATATTAACACCCACAACTGGATTGTAAAGAGCTTCAAAAGGATCTTTGTGGATTTGGCAATGAATAGTAATAGAAGGTGAATCCAAATGGATCACATAAGAGGAAAGCTTTGATTCCTCTAACCATTCATTGCTTATGATGGACACTAGTTCTTTCGTAGTCCTCTTAAGGAAAGCTTCCTTAGAAGGGTCAAGAGTTTCATCTTGGAATGATGATTTTCGAGACTTCTAGGGCTTCCTTATAGTATGATAATTCGAGGATGAACTTTTTGCTGAATATGGAAACACCTCGAATTATCATACTATAAGGAAGCCCTAGAAGTCTCGAAAATCATCATTCCAAGATGAAACTCTTGACCCTTCTAAGGAAGCTTTCCTTAAGAGGACTACGAAAGAACTAGTGTCCATCATAAGCAATGAATGGTTAGAGGAATCAAAGCTTTCCTCTTATGTGATCCATTTGGATTCACCTTCTATTACTATTCATTGCCAAATCCACAAAGATCCTTTTGAAGCTCTTTACAATCCAGTTGTGGGTGTTAATATCATGTTTGCATCTTTTGCTCATGATTTATTAGAAAACATGCCATTAACCCCAACAACAAAACTGTTGAAAAGCCCTTCAGGACACATTCTCCCAAGTTTGGGAATTATGTACGTCCTACCTATCCAGATAAGAGACACCATGGTTCATCTGAGCTTTTGTATCTTCAATATCATGGAATTCGATCTGTTGATAGGACAACCAATTGAGAGGCTTATTCAAGAAGGACAAACAGGGAATTTGAATATATGTCTTGGGAAAAATTTTAAACTTCCTTTATCCATCACTCATTCTCTAAATGCTGAGACTAAGCCCTATCCCAAGCAAGATCCAATGAAAGAGGTTAAGGCAGCATCTCTTGAACATTTAATCGAACCCAATCTTGAAGATGATGCCCAGTTCTTCATCGAGGAAAAAGATGAACATTCCATAGAACCAGAACCTCTAGATAAATTTGAAGAGCCACCTAAGCCCTCCATTGAGCTTAAACCCCTGCCTTCTGGCCTTAGATGTGCTTTTCTTAATAATGATCAGGATTCTCCTGTGATCATAAGTGATGAACTTTCTCAGGAAGAAATCCTCTGCTTGATAACTGTCTTAGAAAAGCATCGCTCAGCCTTTGGCTACTCACTCCATGATCTTAAAGGAATTAGCCCTGCTCTCCGCACACATCGCATCCCTACTGATCCAAATTCTACACCTTCTAGGGAGCCTCAGCGTAGGCTTAATAATGCAATGAGAGAAGTGGTTAAGAAAGAAGTTTTGAAAATCATCTATCCCATGCCAAATAGTGAGTGGGTGAGCCCTGTTCAAGTTGTGCCTAAAAAGGGAGGCATCACTGTTGTTAAAAATGAAAAAATTAATCCCGCAAAGAACCGTCACTGGATGGTGGATGTGTATTGATTACCGAAAACTTAACAAGGCAACAAAGAAAGATCACTTTCCGTTGCCCTTCATTGATGAAATGTTGGAGCGACTGGCAAAACACTCTTTCTTCTATTTTCTTGATGGGTATTTAGGTTATCACCAAATCCCAATCCATCCTGATGACCAAAGCAAAACCACTTTTACATGTCCATATGGAACTTATGCTTATCGTAGAATGTCTTTTGGACTGTGTAATGCTCCAACTTCTTTTCAAAGATGCATGATGTCTATATTTTCTGATATGATTGAAGAAATCAAGGAAGTTTTCATGGATGACTTTTCTGTTTATGGAAAAACTTTTGATGATTGTCTTGAAAATTTAGACAAGGTTTTGCAAAGATGTAAAGAAAAGCACTTAGTCCTTAACTGGGAAAAATGTCATTTCATAGTTAGAGAAGGCATAGTGCTAGGACACTTAGTGTCTGAATAAGGGATTGAGGTAGACAGAGCTAAAATTGAAGTAATTGAACAACTACCTCCACCTATAAATATTAGAGGGATCAGAAGTTTTCTTGGCCATGCTGGTTTTACCGCCGCTTCATAAAAGATTTTTCACACATTGCTAGACCACTTACAAATCTTTTGGCCAAGGACATTCCCTTGGAATTTGATGATGCATGCTTGAAATCTTTTGAAATTTTGAAGAAAGCACTCATCTCTGCACCAATTATTCAACCCCCTGACTGGTCTTTGCCTTTTGAAATTATGTGTGATGCTAGTGATTATGCTGTGGTGGCAGTTTTGGGACAAACAAAAGATAAGAAGCTTCATGCAATTGCTTATTCTAGCAAAACCTTGACAGGACCTTGTTGGTGTTTCTTAGCGTAAGCTGAGGAATCCGCAAGCGCACGGATACACCGTTGTAGCACTTCACCCGGAAGTATTCAGGGTATCGTAATTTTCCAAAGGAACGGTTGTGATAGACTCTTCAACTAGTTAACCTATGACCACAAGGGAGAAATGAACGAGGTAGCGAGGTTTTTCTAAGGATAGATATCTTAACTGAGGTAACTTTGTTACTATAGACTTGCTTCAGGCGCCGGATTGCACTTGGTCTACCAAGTGATGCCGGCCTCTGCTCTACCACGAGCCCGAACGTGGGGGATTACAGGGGACGGACAGGGCTGTCACCACCTTTCGCCTACCCCTCAATCCGTAGGGAAAGAGGCAAACGAAGATAGCTTCTAGCCTAGACACCACGTCTACGCTATCCACTAATACTCTAGCGCGCTAGCAAGGGTTATCCGTCTTTATCAGGGCCCTTCTACTAGAGTACCCGCCGCAGGACGGACGACGAACCCACAGGTCTATAATAGTGCAAAGGTAACTCTTTAAGATAAATAGCCAAAGTTGAACAACAAGTCTCTTACTCCAAACAGTAAGAAGCTTGCAGAGGTACAGGTGGAGAAGCTCCCAGCTCCAGCACTTCGATTTAGTGTGGCTAGCACACTAAGGGAAGTTGCCAGTACTCCGACTCTTCTCCCACTCTCTCCTTACTCACTCACCTCTCTTATTACAACTACTGAAAAAAAGTAAGAGTATGGCACTTCTCTCCTTGGATCCTCGATTTGACTTTACAACATATGCAGTACAAGTATGCTATCTTTGTTTATCCCTACCTAAAAGCTCCACATAAACCTTTTTAGAGGTAGGAGAAAACAAAAGAAGGCAAAAACATTGCTTTGCCTTGGTAAGGATTTATACACCATTGAGTGATTTGAGAGTACCATTTGAGGAGTATAAAGTGAACTATTCTTTTTTCTTGAGAAAAACTTTCAAAACTCCAAGTTGCTAAGATGTGAAATTGGGAAGATAACTTTGTTTCAAGAGCTGTTCCATCTTTCAACACCCAAGGAAACATGTTAGCTAATGCCACATATCCCACCAGTGTAAGGAATGTTTTGGAATAACGTTTATGCTAGCTATATATCTCAGGATGTTATGCTCAAGGTTACTTTTATCTCTACACTTTACTCGAGGACGAGTAAAGGCTAAGTGTGGGGGAGCTTGTTGGCGGTCCTTAACTCCAATCTTTACCCGCCAACTTTCATATAAAATATGCTCAATTAAACACCGAACTCAGATATAGGGCTTTAGAACTAATCATTTCCATGAGTTTTGGTGAATTATCTATTTTGCAGGACACAAACACAAATGCATGGAGAATTTCATCAAAAGGCGCTTTCCAACGTTGATTCATGCAAAGAATGGAGAAGGCGCCAAACATCGCAACACCAACGGGGCAAAACACCACGCAACAGTGTTCCAAGCCCAACCAGAGACCACCTCGCAAAGGCGGTGGCCATTTGGGCCACCTAGTGGGCCGGCCGGCCTAGGGATGGCCGCCCCCTAGCACCGCCATATGCCCTGGTCTTTCTCTGGCGGTGGCATCGAGGCATGCAACGTCGGTTCCCCGGGTGCTTTGCGCCAAAAATAGGGAGGAGCACTGCCTTTGCTTTAGTATAAAAAGGGGCTCCCTCTCCTCTCAAAGGCATGATAGAATAAATCCCAATTCAATTCACAAGGAGAGAAGGGTAGATTCTTACTTTTTTTCAGTAGTTGTAATAAGAGAGGTGAGTGAGTAAGGAGAGAGTGGGAGAAGAGTCGGAGTACTGGCAACTTCCCTTAGTGTGCTAGCCACACTAAATCGAAGTGCTGGAGCTGGGAGCTTCTCCACCTGTACCTCTGCAAGCTTCTTACTGTTTGGAGTAAGAGACTTGTTGTTCAACTTTGGCTATTTATCTTAAAGAGTTACCTTTGCACTATTATAGACCTGTGGGTTCGTCGTCCGTCCCTGCGGCGGGTACTCTAGTAGAAGGGCCCTGATAAAGACGGATAACCCTTGCTAGCGCGCTAGAGTATTAGTGGATAGCGTAGACGTGGTGTCTAGGCTAGAAGCTATCTTCGTTTGCCTCTTTCCCTACGGATTGAGGGGTAGGCGAAAGGTGGTGACAGCCCTGTCCGTCCCCTGTAATCCCCCACGTTCGGGCTCGTGGTAGAGCAGAGGCCGGCATCACTTGGTAGACCAAGTGCAATCCGGCGCCTGAAGCAAGTCTATAGTAACAAAGTTACCTCAGTTAAGATATCTATCCTTAGAAAAACCTCGCTACCTCGTTCATTTCTCCCTTGTGGTCATAGGTTAACTAGTTGAAGAGTCTATCACAACCGTTCCTTTGGAAAATTACGATACCCTGAATACTTCCGGGTGAAGTGCTACAACGGTGTATCCGTGCGCTTGCGGATTCCTCAGCTTACGCTAAGAAACACCAACAAGGTCCTGTCAAGGTTTTGCTAGAATAAGCAATTGCATGAAGCTTCTTATCTTTTGTTTGTCCCAAAACTGCCACCACAGCATAATCACTAGCATCACACATAATTTCAAAAGGCAAAGACCAGTCAGGGGGTTGAATAATTGGTGCAGAGATGAGTGCTTTCTTCAAAATTTCAAAAGATTTCAAGCATGCATCATCAAATTCCAAGGGAATGTCCTTGGCCAAAAGATTTGTAAGTGGTCTAGCAATGTGTGAAAAATCTTTTATGAAGCGGCGGTAAAAACCAGCATGGCCAAGAAAACTTCTGATCCCTCTAATATTTATAGGTGGAGGTAGTTGTTCAATTACTTCAATTTTAGCTCTGTCTACCTCAATCCCTTATTCAGACACTAAGTGTCCTAGCACTATGCCTTCTCTAACTATGAAATGACATTTTTCCCAGTTAAGGACTAAGTGCTTTTCTTTACATCTTTGCAAAACCTTGACAGGACCTTGTTGGTGTTTCTTAGCGTAAGCTGAGGAATCCGCAAGCGCACGGATACACCGTTGTAGCACTTCACCCGGAAGTATTCAGGGTATCGTAATTTTCCAAAGGAACGGTTGTGATAGACTCTTCAACTAGTTAACCTATGACCACAAGGGAGAAATGAACGAGGTAGCGAGGTTTTTCTAAGGATAGATATCTTAACTGAGGTAACTTTGTTACTATAGACTTGCTTCAGGCGCCGGATTGCACTTGGTCTACCAAGTGATGCCGGCCTCTGCTCTACCACGAGCCCGAACGTGGGGGATTACAGGGGACGGACAGGGCTGTCACCACCTTTCGCCTACCCCTCAATCCGTAGGGAAAGAGGCAAACGAAGATAGCTTCTAGCCTAGACACCACGTCTACGCTATCCACTAATACTCTAGCGCGCTAGCAAGGGTTATCCGTCTTTATCAGGGCCCTTCTACTAGAGTACCCGCCGCAGGGACGGACGACGAACCCACAGGTCTATAATAGTGCAAAGGTAACTCTTTAAGATAAATAGCCAAAGTTGAACAACAAGTCTCTTACTCCAAACAGTAAGAAGCTTGCAGAGGTACAGGTGGAGAAGCTCCCAGCTCCAGCACTTCGATTTAGTGTGGCTAGCACACTAAGGGAAGTTGCCAGTACTCCGACTCTTCTCCCACTCTCTCCTTACTCACTCACCTCTCTTATTACAACTACTGAAAAAAAGTAAGAATCTACCCTTCTCTCCTTGTGAATTGAATTGGGATTTATTCTATCATGCCTTTGAGAGGAGAGGGAGCCCCTTTTTATACTAAAGCAAAGGCAGTGCTCCTCCCTATTTTTGGCGCAAAGCACCCGGGGAACCGACGTTGCATGCCTCGATGCCACCGCCAGAGAAAGACCAGGGCATATGGCGGTGCTAGGGGGCGGCCATCCCTAGGCCGGCCGGCCCACTAGGTGGCCCAAATGGCCACCGCCTTTGCGAGGTGGTCTCTGGTTGGGCTTGGAACACTGTTGCGTGGTGTTTTGCCCCGTTGGTGTTGCGATGTTTGGCGCCTTCTCCATTCTTTGCATGAATCAACGTTGGAAAGCGCCTTTTGATGAAATTCTCCATGCATTTGTGTTTGTGTCCTGCAAAATAGATAATTCACCAAAACTCATGGAAATGATTAGTTCTAAAGCCCTATATCTGAGTTCGGTGTTTAATTGAGCATATTTTATATGAAAGTTGGCGGGTAAAGATTGGAGTTAAGGACCGCCAACAAGCTCCCCCACACTTAGCCTTTACTCGTCCTCGAGTAAAGTGTAGAGATAAAAGTAACCTTGAGCATAACATCCTGAGATATATAGCTAGCATAAACGTTATTCCAAAACATTCCTTACACTGGTGGGATATGTGGCATTAGCTAACATGTTTCCTTGGGTGTTGAAAGATGGAACAGCTCTTGAAACAAAGTTATCTTCCCAATTTCACATCTTAGCG